>PVJX010006734.1:0-75830 GCA_004027295.1 Dolichotis patagonum
TGTGATGGGACCAAGGGCAAAAAGACCACTGGCCCTGAACAAGAGGCAGGGCATGTTTTCATAGTGAAGTTGAGGTAGGGGAGGGAGGTAGTTCTGAGAGGGGTGCAATACTATGGGTCTCTGAGCAGAGGATCTAAGGCAAGATGATAGGGCAGTGTTGGGTACAGGGCATGCTGGCAGGCACAGCATGGCTTTTGTGGTTTTTCATGGAATCCTCTGGAGCTGTGTGGGGATAGCTGCTGGCTTCCTGTTGAACATTACACTATCCCAGTTGTAAATAACAGATCTACTTGGGGAGATTTTTTTCTCCTAGTTGGGCAGGGGTCTAGTTCAGAGACCTCACAAATGCACTGGAGGGTTTCAATTGCTCAGAAGTGCTCCTAACCAGCATGGCCCAATTGGCGATGGGAAACTGGCTGTAATGAAGCAAGGCCATTCCCAGGACAGACACTGGGTACCCGAGAATTCAGGCTGCAATCCACTCTGACTCTAATCAGCTGTGGAGTCCAGATCAGTTTACTTCATCTTACAGCGGTTCATATTTCTCATGGATGAACTGGTAGCCTTGGTGATATTTTCATAGATAAAATGATAATATGAATGTATTAATATGCACAAGAGACAGGGTTGTGTGTTATTAAAAAAGATTCAACCTATCTGATGTGTTGGAAAAAAAGATATTATATATCCAGACAGTGATGTAGAGACATCAATTAAAAAACTATTAAACTAATGCTGTATATCTAAGAATTCATATTGGTTGAATTAGAAAAGTAGAACCCTTGTTGGTGAAAAGAAGTAGTCACTTTCTATATATAATTTGATGATAGAATTTACAGGATTTGTGTATCTTAAGTATAAACTATAAATGAAAAAGAGGAATGTGACATTCTTCTAAATTCCACTAACTGTGGGATTTCAGGCTAAGCATTAAAATATTATTTGATATTTATTACAATAGAATTACCATGGGGAAAAGCCAGGTGTGAGATACAGTAGGGAAAATATTTTTTAAATATTTCATTTAATCATGTATGTCCTACAACATTTTTGTTTTATTTGTAAATACATTGCAAGTTTGCTGTGATTGTTCAAACTTTCAAGTGAAGTCATCAAAAACTAGCTTAAAGTCTGAAATTCAGTGAAAAATTCTGAGTTGAAGGCACACATTTGGGACTTGTCAACCTGTTTAAAGCTAAGAAGACTGATGAGATTATAAATTGAGTGCAGAGGGAGAAGCAATCCAAGGACTAAATTCTGGGACATTCCATTGTTTAGATGTCAAGGAAACCAAGATGATACATGGAGAAAAAGAAAAACCTGAGAATTCAGTAGTCCTTACACTAAGTAAAAGCAGCGATTAAAGGCTATGATGAACCATACATTTGATATCGCATGGGTCAAATAACATGGGACTTTGAGGTCCACAACATAGAAGTCATTGTCAACTTTAAGATGAACAATTTCTGCACAGATCTGAGGAAGAATTCCTGAAAGTAGTGAATTCAATTGAAAATTTAAGGGAAAGAAGTAGAGACAACTGAAGTCTAAATGTTTTAGGAAATTTTTGTGAAGATAGAAAATGAGCATTATGAAGAAGAACATGGATGAAATGTATTTTATTTACATGAAAAACATAGCATAAAAATGATTTTATGCTATCAGAAAATGGCTTAAATATATATTATTTAAAAGAATTAGTGATGATGCAAGGAGAAAAAGTATCAAATAATTTTTGCTGCAGATTACATTAGTAGGTAAAATTTGCTAAGATTTGCTTAACTGACTAGTAGCATGACCAAGTGAAACAAGGTCATCTAATTAAATATCTATGCATATGAATCTTTAAACATATCATTATCCTTTAGGTAGAAAGTTTTTGAAATTTTTCACAGTTGATTATTTTTCCCTCAAAGAGAACTATTTCTTTTAAAAACCACAATAGAGCAATTTCAGAACCATTTCTTAAAAAATAACAAAAACTCTTTTCCTTCTTATCATTGATAATATCAAGAAAGAGAATCTAAAATAATATAGGCTAGCTACACAGTGAACCGCATCTAGCTGTGCAAAATCAGCATCTAGCTCACATGTAGGGCCCCGCCCAGTGTCCCCAGTCAGCCACAGATCTTCAGGAAGGTCCTTTGGGGCCCCATCGGCCCCACCCAGGGACCTCCAGTGGCAAGGGAACTGCCTGCTGCCAGTGGCATGAGCCAAAGTCTTGTACAGCTAGCCCCATTATAATTGTGTTATTGCTTATTTTATTTTTTATTTCTATTAATATTTGTTTTATATAGCTGGGTGATTTCATATTTTGTGTATATATATTTAAGATTGTTATCTCTTCCTCTTTAAGCTTCCCCCTAACCAGTATGTACTGAACTTTTTTATGTCTTTGTTTCATTTTTGGTTTGAAGTTAACATTGTCTGCAGAAAGAATAGCTAACCCTGCTTTTTGGGGGATTCCTATTGTATGAAGTATTGTTTTCTTTCTTTTTACTTTCAGCCTATGAGTTTCCTTTTGGATAGATGGCTTTCTTGTATACAACATATGGTTGGATGATGTTTCTTGATTCATTCTGCCAGCCTGTTTCTTTCAGTTAGTGAATGGAAGTCATTTACATTAATGATTATAACTGATATATATTGGCTTATTTTTGTAGTGTTATCATTCTGCTGTTATTCATTGTTTTACCTCTCTGTTTAATTGTTTGCCTTGCTTAGTAGTTTTATTCTGTTGCTGTTTTTGAAGTTGTTGTTATTTTTATGTTTATCTAGAATATCTTTCAGTACTCTTTGCTGGGTTGGTCTGGTGGTTATGAAATTCTTTAGCTGTTCTTCATCATGGAAGTATCTTATTTCTCCAATTTTGAAGGCCAGTTTTGCAGGGTACATCAATCTGGGTTTTTAAAGACTTGAAATACTTCACTCTATGTTCTTCTTGAGTTCATTGTTTATGTCGAGATGTCTGCTGTGATTCTGATGGGCTTTCCTTTGTAGGTGATCTGTCTTCTCTCTAACAACCTTTAATATTATGTTCTTACATTGAATTTCTGGGATGCTGATTATTAAATGTCTATCCATATATTGAATACAAGAAAGCCATCTAATCCAAAAGGAAGCCATAACACAATTATAATGGGAGACCTTAACACCCAATTGACACAAAGAGATCAGCTAGACAAAAAATCAGTAAAGAAATAACAGAATTCAATCAAAAGTGTGAACAAATCGACTTAGTAGATGTGTACAATGTGTTCCACCAACAACATCAGAATATACATTCTTCTCAGCTGCACGTGGGGCATTCTCTAAAATAGAATATATCCTAGCCTATATGCTTAAGTAAATACAAAATAATTGAAATTATCCCATGCATACTATCTGGTTATAGTGCCATGAAACTAGAAATTAATGATAAAAGAAACCACAAAGATTCTATAAACACAGGGAAACTAAATAATGCACTCCTGAACAATCAATAGGTCACAGAGGAAATTAATCAAGAAATTAAACAATATCTACAAGTAAATTAAAATACAAATACAACTTACCAGAATCTTTGGGATGCAAGGAAAGCACTCCTCAGGGGAAAATTTATTGCAATGAATTCCTACATTAGGAAAATAGAACAAGCACAAATAAACTACCTGATGCTACACCTAAAACATTTAGGAAAAGAAGAACAAGTCAAGCCCAAACCCAAAAGAAGAGAGAGGGAGGACATTATAAAGATCAGAGCAGAAATCAATGCAATAAGACTAACAAAACAATACAGAGAATTTAACAAATCAAAGGGTTGGTTCTTTGAAACAATAAATAAAATTGATAAGCCCCCAGCCAACCTTATTTTAAAAAGGAAATAAAAATTCAAATTCAAGCAATGAGGAATGAAAAGGGAAAAATCACTACAGATCCTATGGAAATACAGAAGATTGTCAATACCTACTTCAAAAACTTTTACTTTCATGGGTTTGAGAACACAGAAGAAATGGACAGATTGCTAGAAACATATGAACTATCAAAGTTGGATCAAGAAGATGTAAAACTGCTGAATAACCCAATTTCAATTAATAAAATTGAAAATGTAATTCAAAACCTACCAACAAAGAAAAGCCCAGTTCCTGATGGATTCACTGCTGAACTCTACAAGAAATTCAAGGAAGACTTAATATAAACATTCTTCAAACACTTCAGTGAAACTGAAAGGCAAGCAGTTCTCCCTAACTCATTCCGGAAAACAATATCATACACTGTGACCAAGTAGGTTTCATCAAAGGAATGCAGGAGTGGTTCAACATACACAAATCAATAAATGTAATACACCATTTCAACAGAAGTAAGGATAAGAATCACATGATCATTTCAATAGATGCAGAAAAAGCTTTTGATAAGATCCAACACTCATTCATGATAAGAACCCTACAGCAATTCAGAGTAGATTGTCTTTACCTCAATCTGATAAAGGCCAACTATGACAAACCAACAGCCAGCATCAAATTAAATGCTCAAAAACTGAAAACTTTTATTCTAAAATCAGTACCAAGACAAGGATGTCTATTATCACCACTGCTATTCAATATAGTGCTGGAAATATTATCCATAGCAATTAGACAAGATAAGCAAAAGGAATAACGATTGGAAAAGAAGAATTTAAATAATCATTATTTGCAGATGACATGATACACTACATAGAAGTATCCAAAACTCCATTAAAGACTCCTTGGGATAATAACCAATTTTCATAATGTAGCTGGATACAAAATCAACTCTGATAAATCAATAGCATTCCTCTACACAAACAACAAACTTACTGAGAAAGAAAAAAAAGAAGCCACACCATTCACAATAGCATCCAAAAAACTGAAATGCTTAGGAATCAGCCTGACAAAGGAAGTAAAACTCAATGAAAATTACAGTACTCTGAAAAAAGAAATAAAAGAGGATTTCAGAAAATGGAAAGACATTCCTTGTTCATGGATAGGAAGAACAAACACTGTGAAAATGGCCATTCTTTCAAAATTGTTATGCAAATTTAATGCAATTCCAATCACAATACCACTAGCATACCTCACAGATCTATAGAAAATATTCCTAAAATTCATCAGGAACCAAAAAAGACCTAGAATAGTAAAGTCAATTCTGGAAAGCAAAGGCAAGGCAAGACTTGAAGTCATACTACAAAACTATTGTAATACAATCAGTATGGTACTGGAATAAAAACAGACCTGAATATCAATGGAATAGATTAACCAGAACTACAAACACACTCAGCCACCTTAACTTTGACAAAGGTGCCAGACATGTTCACCAGAAGAAAGATAGTCTCTTTAATAGTGGTGCTGGAAAAACTGGCTTTCCATATGCCAAAAACTAAAACTAAACCCATGCCTATCACTTGGCCCTAAACTAAAGTAAAAATGGATCAAAGATCTAAATATTAAAACAGAAACACTAAATCTGTTGAAAGACAAAGTAGGTAGAAATCTTGAAGACATAGGTGTAGGCAGAGAAGTCATGAACAAAAATCAAACTGCACAGGAAATACATCCCAGAATCAATAACTTGGATCTCATGTTTTTAGGTTTGCAAGTCAAAAGAAATCTCCAACAGAGTAAAAATAAAACTCACAAGTTGACAAAAATCCTCATACAAAAGACTTCTATCAATAACATACAAAGAATTTTTTAAAAAAACAGACCCCCAAAATTCAAAGACCAATCCAAAAATGAGCATCTGAGATGAACACACACTTCAGCTGAAGAAATACAAATGGCAAATAAATAGATGGAAAAGTGTTCAGCATGATTGGTCATTAGAGAAATGCAAATTAAAACCACACTGAGATTCCATCTCACTCTGAAAGAATGGACAAGATCAAGCAAACCATAGAGAGGCTGTGGGGGGATAAAGTGACTTCTCTGTACTGTTGGTAGGAATGTAGACTGGTACAACCACTGTGGAAAGTAGTCTGGAGGTTCCTCAAAAAGCTGACATTGGATGTCCCATTTGACCCAGCTATTCCACTTCTGGGTATATTTCCAGAAGAATTGAAAACACACATATATTAATATGTGTACCCATGTTTGTAGCAGCACAATTTGTATCTTGGAATCATGGAAACAACCTAAATACCCATTAACAGAGGAATGGATAAAAAGGATGTGATATTTTTATACAATGGAGTACTACTCAGTTATAAAGAAGGGTCACATAGAGGCTTTTATAAGTAAATGGATGCAACTTGAGACCATATTCATAAGTGAAATAAACCAAACTCATATGTGTAAATATGGTATTGGCTCCCATATGGTTTGTCTCTAGTTTAAGAAACTGTATGAGTAAATAAGATACAAAATCTCCAGTAAATATTGTGAAAGGGTAAGAAACTGCTCAAAGGGAAAAAATAACTCAGGGAAAAGGAGAAAAGAAGGAAAGGAAAAGAAAAAAGATAAATTTGTATATACACTTAAGATAGCTAAGATGATTTTGCTACTAACTCTATTAGTTCTTGGAACAAAACAGCTAACATTCAGAGGATTCAATCAATTTTGCATATTTATATCTGGTAATCTGAGTATTTTTTTGACGATAACTATGAAAAATAATAACCTTAGTTATATTCCTACTACCTTGTTTTAAAAGCTTATATGGTCATTGCTTTGGCTCTTTTTATTGTTATTTGTCTCTTTTGTTTCTTGTTTTTCTCATAATTTGTTTTGTTTTGTTTTTCTAATACAGAAAGGATACATGTTCACATATAAGCTTATACATACCTAGAACTCCTCCTAAAGAGTTCACAAAAATTATTTTATTATGTGTGATGGTATGAGCAGCTGCTTTGAAGAAAACGAGACATTGTGGTAGCCATTGATGATCTCCTATCATCTTGTTGTGAAGTCCAGTAATGCTTTAATTCCTTGTTTTGATTGGTTTCAGTCTGTTTTGTATTATTTAATTTCAGTGTGTGTGAAGGTATGGATAGCTATTTGAAGAGAACAAGAGATATTATGGTAGCCATTGTTGATTTTTCTGTTGTTTGTTTTTGAAGGCCTGTAATGTTTTAAATCTTTTGTTTTAATCTGTTTTATAGTATTTTGTATTGTTTGAATTCATTGTATGTGAAGACATGGACAACTATATTGAAGAAAACAAGAGACATTATCATAATCACTGTTGATTTCCTATTGTCTTGTTTTGAATTCCTGTGTTGACTGCATTTTTTTTTCTGATCCTCTTTCTTCTGTTTTGCTTTATTCTTTCATTGAAATAAAATTTTTTTAAAAAATAAAATAATATTGACTAATATGATTCTCTTATTGCTTAGAACTGGTGGTGAGAGATAGCATTTTTTAAATTTATTTTTTAGACAGGCTCTCACTATGTAGTTGGAGCTGGTGCTGAACTCACTGTATACTCCAAGTTGACCTCAAACTCTCACCCATCCTTTTGCCTCATCTGCCCAAGTACTTGAATTTCAGGTGTCCCCCACTATACCAGGCTTACAATGGATTTTGCTCTGTACCAAAGACATGAGTCAAGGTAAGTAGGGAATTCAGAAATCACCTGATGTATGTTGAGAAGTGGAAATGTATTATAACAGATTAGTTACCTAGATATCAAAAAAATGAAAGAAGAAAAAACTGGAACCCTGAGGTAACATAGATATTGTCACCTGGACAAACCAGATACTATAGTTAGAGAGCTGAGCTAACTCTTGTATGAGTAACTAACAGGGCTCTATCATCCATAAAATTGAATATTTCCTTCCATTATGGACAGAAAAGTTGTTACTGGAATCTTGGAGCTCTGAGCCCTCATATCTCTCAAGAGGATGCTGTGTCCCTACCTCTTGAAGTGAGGGAGAGGGTCCAGCAGTTAGGGGTGTGCAAGGTCACAAGGCTGCTAGACTAATGCAAAAATAAATAAATAAATAAATAAATAAATAACTGTAGCTGTCTTCCAATGTTAAAATGATAGTGACAGGAAAAATAAATAAAAGTCATTTATTTTCCTGCCTTCTCTTTCCAGAATCTGGACAAAAACCTGCTGTCACTTAGCAAGTAACCAGAGGAATATAATTTGCAGGCCTCTGTCCCAGCACTGTAGAAAAGAGAAAAAAGGTTGATCTTGGCAATAAAGGAAACTATGTAAATAATCAATAACCTGAGAAGTTTAGGGATGAACATCCTTCACAAACGATGTGGAGAAAGAGAGGAGACAGATGTTTTCCTGCAGGGAGTTATAAGGAGAATGAGTTTTCTAGAAGTGGAGACTGAGAGACTGAAATTATATTTCCTATGGTTTTGTATTTCCATGTTCTGATTGCTGAGAGCCAGCTGAATTCTTGCTTTTGGATTTCATTTTTATGTTCTTAAAATTAAGTTTCCCCTCCTTACTGTATCTAATGGAAAAATGCAAGAAAGTATCTGGCATATAGAAGTTGAAATAACATTTACTGAAAGACAAGACTGGATGTTGTTTTCTGAAACTTGCCATAAACTGCCTCATCATAGCATTCTAATCATAATTGTATTATATAATTTGATAGGCACTAATTTTATGACATCTGAGCTTATGAAGTATGGCAATTCAAGCACTAATTTTAGTTTTATTTTAATTAATTTAATTTTTTAAAAAAACAAAACACATCAATTGTTAAAAGCCAATTTAACGTGTCTGGCCATGGTGTCATATACTTGTATTCCCAGGACTTGGGAATCGGAGGCATGAGGATGCCTGGAGTTCAAGGTCAGCCTGGGCAACATAATGAGTTCAAGGTCAAGCTAGACTACATAGGGAAAACTTGTCTCAAAAAAGGAGCCAACCAAACAAAAGTATTTAAATGTATTTGAAGAAATTGTAGATATGAACCTACTTTCCCAAATCTCAATTTTATGAAATATATTGTATATGAAATATACATATACATTTATGAAATATAAATATATCATATATTTCTGGTAAAAGTGTAATCTTCAAACAGAAATGTATAAAAATGAATGACAAAATCTCCTTAATTTTATATAAAATCCATGTCAAAGGAAGCATATTTTAATTTATTAAATAAAATAAAATACATTTTCTATATTAGCTTTACCTACTCCTTTTTATTTATTCTTATAATGTGGTTACTGAAAAGTTCAAAATTATATATGAGGCTCCCTGTACATTTATGTCAAATAGTGTTCCTTGGATTTTGCTAGTCAAAGTATACTCTGTGGGCGAAGAACATATGGATCACACAGGAGCTTATTATACATGAAAAACCTTAGGCCCCTCCTAGACTCTGAATCTGAATCTGAATTTATTTCTTAACAAGATCTCCAGGTGATTTTTATGAATATCACAGCTCAAGAAGTACTGCTTCCAACTAGTTTCATATTCATCAGCTCCTCTAGAGCAAAGACCAACTGTAGGCTGTTCTGTCTGTCTCAAAACATGCTTTGGTAATGCAAATGTAAGACAAGAAAGTTTGATAAACAGGAGAATGACATCTGTTTAACATGGAAGTTGTATTGCAATACAGAATTTTCCCCAGCAAGGTAACATTTTGTGCAGCATAATTATTACTTTGCTTCTTTACAGCTGATTAGCAACAGACCCTTTGAAAGAGCTAAACAAAAAAGATGCTTGGAGGCCTAATTTTGTACAATGCTGTTTCACTCTGAAATTTTTGGTTTTGTCTTAGAACAGCCCAGTGATGTGTCCAAGGAAAATTTACTGAAATATTTTCCCTGATTTTTGAAAATTTTACGTTTGTCTTTATGATCAGCATCCTTATCTCCCCTGTATGGCCTCTCCCATCAAGTTACTTTCTTATTGTTTCTAAAGTTAAATCATATACTGACTGTTGCATTTGTTTAACCAACAGAAATTTCTCATGTTGTTTGAATAGCATTCATATTAATACAAGAATTGTTTTTAATTTCTATTGATTTTCTGATGACACTAGTTCTCAGGGGTTTAGTTCAGACTTAACTTGTCTTTAAGACTTCAAATTGTTAGTTCGTGATTTTTGCAATATGTACTGATCTGTAGAAATGTTCTATTGAGTAAATATTGCATTATATTGTATTGCAGAAATACTATATTTCAGAAATATTATATTCATGATACACTATAATAACATTTACAACTCTGAGAAATCTGTTATGCTTTTTGTTTCCAACCTTCACTTAAAGGATGTCTTCTAAAAAATATTGTAAATTATGAGAGATGGATTACTGAAATAGGTTTACAACTGTTTTTCACTTAATATTTATATTTTGTGTAATTCAAGAAAGGATCTGCTGTTAAGTACAATAAAACAAACACATTTAAAAGGCCCATTAAACAATAAGGAAATTTTTCAAAGGACAGAGCAACAGAAGAAAAAGAGAAAATATAATTATGCTAGAGTATCTTGAGTAGGAAAAGTAATATTTCTGAAAAATGGATATTATTTGCACTTATTACCAAAAAGAGAAAAAAAATCCTAGACATCACAATAAATACTGTAGTATTTAAAGTATCTTGAAGAGCATCACATAAAAGAATTGTAAAACTCAATATTTTACTCAAAATTCAGTGTTTCAAAGTCAGTAGAGGATATTCTTCAAAAGGCTATTACATTAATCATTATCAAAACTGAGTGTTCACTTTGTCACAGTTGTTTCGTGCAGCTCTAAGAGAAACTGATAAAAACTTTGTTGATTAAAAGGAAACTGAATGCCTACTCCAGGTCATGCAATACATCCAAAGTGAGGGGTCCAGTAAAAGGCACAGCTTGAGGCCCTGGCGTTCATAGAATGGTGCCGGAAGGAAGGCAGGCATCCAACAGGAACTCCGAGTGTTAAGCTTAGAAACTTCAAGATGCTGCAAGATGATATATCAAGAAATTTTATACTAGATTGAAGGTCAAAGAAACTTGCTGGGGGAAATGACATTTACCCTAAAACTGCAAAAATAAGTTAGAGTTCTCCAGACCAAGAGAACAATTTGTGTAAAGATTCTAAAATGAGAAACAAGTCCGGTATAGCTAGAAGTGGCAAGTACGGTGAACTGTTGCTGTAAAGGTTGTAGAAGTCAGAGGAGAGCTCGTACTAGTTTAGTGTTAAGTATTAAGGATATTAGCATAGAATTAAAGAGTTTTTGAACTGGGAGTTATCTACATTAAAAAAATTGTTCGAGTAAAAGGTAGATGATGTGTGGAAGACTTAAGTGACAGAAAATACCAATTATGATGCATGGAAATGGTTGAAAAAGAAATGATGGTGATTGGGGTCAGACAAAGACAGTGGGAACAAGAATGAGTGAACAGATTCCTAGTGACAGAATGATTAGAACTTGGGAGTGCAGTTTTATGGAAGGTGAGGAAGAAAGTTGGGAAGACTTCCAGAAATTTTAATGGAGCAAGATGATCTCAAAGTGTGTGCTTGAAAGCTTAGTTGTGGTTCTTCATGTGAAGAACTAGATGGACACATGAGTTCTCAAAATAGTGAGATATTTTTGCATCTGCTGATATTTCTAGACTTTAAGATAGAGTAAGGTTATTTATTGCTTCACTGGCAATATTTTTACAGAGTACTGCTTTTGATCTCTGGAAGAGAGATATTGTCAGTAGATAAAAATTTAAAAACTATGAGACTGTTTTGTACCTGCGGATTGTTGCCTTATTTTAAACTGGTGATCCTGCCTGCTTTAGGGCTTCCTGTCATAAGGTTACAGAAAAGAAAATGCATACATAGATATGTGTGCTTCAGACATGCAAACATAAATAGAAAGGAGAAAAATTATTTATTTGCCTTGGAAGAATGACCCAAAAGTTTCACAGATTTACCAGACAGTACATTTTTGATTATGTTAAAAAGTAGAGTTAATCACCCAACTCCACCATTAAAACCTGCTCATAGACATGATTTTTTAAAACAGCATTAATTTGTGTTAGAAATCTATCAATTCCCACTCAATTGGAGAACCTAAATATCTATTTTCTTTACTCTAGAAAGAATAGACATTAATAAATCATGTGTTTTTTTAGTTTATAAGAGACTCCTGCTTTCTAAATTATCATTTTCCCCTGAAGAATAAGACTCCTAATTGAGACAAATCCCCAAATGTATTTTATGTTCTTATAATCATTTTAAAACATATTGCAACAAAAAGTTTATCTTTCTTCCATGTATTTTTAAATATTCTTATAGTTTCAAGTAGCATTCACTATTTGAAATAATTTGTTTCATTTCTAAATATAATTACTATTTAATAAGGAAATGTAAAGTTATTAAAATGTGCACACATATTTCATTTATAAGCATATTTATTTAACTTAATATTTCATTATTTGTAGTTTTATAAGTTTAACTGCTGATTTTATTACTTATTTCCTGAAAACTGTGAAATCAAAAGTACAAACTGCAAATGAAAAATTAACAAAGTATCTTAATTTACTTCTTAATGTATAAGTTTTATAACAGTGGATATAGTGTTGGTACATTTTACCTAAAAGAATTTTAATTAGTTCACAAAGGAATCTTCATATTCTAGCATGTAAGATGTTAGTTCCGATATGATACCTGTCTTCAAAATGTATGAAAGATACAAAGTATGATTGTGTTAAGGACCCAACCCATAATATACAACAACAAGAACAACAACAACAACAACAATAATAATAATAATAATAAATAGAAAACTTAGTTGTGTGTCAGTGAGGGGTTCCAAAAACAGATGAATTCTTCTGAGATTGCTCAAAAAAGACTTGAAGAATTTTTCTTACAGATTTTACGGCAAAAATTAAGGTACAAAGCCCAGTGAGCTGCTCAAACTACTCAAAACAGGAAGCTGTACTTCTTAAGCTGAAGAGATAAGAGAAAGAAATAATATTATAAATAATCAGGAAGAAAAGAAACATGGAGAATTGTATTAGTAAGGGACTTGCAGAGAAATGAAACAAGGAGGGTCCATTATGGAATGGAGAGAAGGGGCAAATGCCCACATGCCAGTGGAGACTTGACAAGATCAAATTCTACTGAAGTATTCTCGCAGCTTAGAGATTCAGGAGCACTGTAGCTGAATCCCAAAGTCAGATGTGTGACGAACTAGTGCTGCAGAGGAAGTCTAAAGGCTTTCGGCTGACAAGGTGCCCTTGTGCTCAAATAGGGCTGTCCCAGGTCTTGCCTGGTTGGCTGAGACTGACACACATTATGGAGTGTGGTCTGTTTTGCTCCTAGTTCACCAATCTAAATATAAATCTCATCTAAAAATGTCTCCACAGAAACACGTAGGATAAGATTTAACCAAAAATCTGAACAGTGTGTGCTGCAAAATTGATACACTAAGTGCATTACGACTTGTAGAAAGTATCCTGTACAATGGTGGCCTAGGAGGAGCACAGCCATTGTCCAAACCAAGACAGAAAGCTGAAGAAGAAATGATTCAGCTTCCTGAATACGTAGGATCAAAACTCAGATATAGGGGTTGGCTGCTGCAGACCTTGCTTCTACCTCTGGGTTGTATACAAAACAGTCACACAAGTAATGTATAGATAGGTTAGTGATTAGCTCTGCACATACAAAAGATTTACCCCCAAAAAGGCTTTTTAAAAAATAATGACAGACAATGTGAGCTACAGGTATTTGACTTTAACTTTAGAGTAAATAATACACATGATTACATCACCATAGAAACTGAGTTTTCATTTGGCAGAAACAATGGTGAAAGCTCCTGAGTTATCGTGGAATTTACCTGCCACATTTTGCATACACTCATCTTAATGAAACATTTGGGAAGCATGTTATTTCTTGGTCACTAGACCTCACCAGCATAAACAGTAGCATATGATGCTGTGTCATGTTCAGTGGAGCACAATATGAGCCAGATGCATCAGGACCACATTATGAAGTCAAAGAAAGTTGATATAGCCCAAAGGCAGGCCCACACAGCTATTTTAATTTTTCTGCCAGGCTAAGGTGAGCTACCTTGTTTTTTTTTTTTTAATGTTCTTACAAATTGAAATTAAGAAAGGTACAATTGCCTCATTAAGACTTGCTTAGTAGGTATCATGAGCTCTGTTGCTTTCTTCCTGCACTGTTACTCCTGTAATGGTAGCTACATTTGGTAACACCATCTTGCACAATTTAAAAAACCCTAATGTAATTCTCCAGCCATCTGGCATTTGCACAGGATAAGCTACTAGAAGGGCAGGTAAGCAATAGGAATATCATTCCTTCATCTTTCACGATTGGAGGACTCTGTTATCTTTGGAAATCCTCTGCAGAGTCAATATCACTATGGTTCACAATTTGCCTGTGTGTGTGTGTGTGTGTGTGTGTGTGTGTGTGTGTTTTGCAGGAGGAGGCCGTCTCATGAGATTCCACTCAGTATCTGCCACTTTACTGGTTCTCACAAAGTAGTTAAGAATCGAATTGTATGTAAGTACCTTAACCAGGATATCTATTACAACCACACATTCAGGAACTAGGGTCAAACTTTAAGTTATATATGAAGAAGTAGTGGAAATTCTCAGAAATTTAGATTTAAATTGTTATTGATCACTAGACTCCTGTAAACATATACTTTGGTTAGTAAAACTTAGCAGCAATATCAAATGGTTCCTAAAAATATCAGTGACACCCTTTTCACACTGCACAATCACAGGGAAATGGTCACAGAGGCTTTGGATGAAACATTGGAAATATTTACAGTACGCACTGGGCTCCGCACTATAGAATCATTCCCCAAGTAGCCACTTTTGTCCTTTTAGGAAATCGGGATTTAAGAATCAGTGTGTTTAAAATGGATAAGAATCTAGAAATTCCAGCTATAAAACCCAAATCAACTTTCCTTACAACAGAATCATAAATGCAAGTGTAGACCAAAAACTTTCTAATCTATTCATTATTAGGGAAATCACGGTCAATTTGTCACCTCCAATGGTCATGACAATTTTAACATTTTCTGCCCTTTCTTTGATGGCTAAGTTATTTAAGCCAAAGCTTTCAAGGTTATTGATACATTGAACACCACAATAACTGACCTTTAAAGTAATTTCTAGTTCTATATCATTATAAGACAATTTTACAACATGGACATTATTGAAATTGTAGCATGATGTGGTATAAAAACTAGACTTCAAGAGACCACAAAATAATCCATTAGAGCCCTGAATTTGAGCTAAAAAATTAAATTTTAAGCACAGAATGAGTACAGTTTTGTCCACAAATTTGACTCAACCCACTTTAAGTAAGATTTTTTTTTCTTTGGCTTATTACTTTGAGAATCCACTCTTCCATGTACTTTCCTGGTTCATTTGATTGAAAATAGAATGGTCATGCAATTCTTTTGGCAAATGTTCATTCAACAAAAGATGTCACATTTACTTTCTGAGTTATTTAACTATCAGGATCAAAACTTGATCTTTCAAATTATGAGTTCTGTGAGAAAATTATGCTTCAATTTCTCAAAGAAATTTTATTATGTAATGAAGTAAGTTATAACCTATCCATCAAGATTGGTATAAAGTTTGGATTACACTCTAAGAAACTGAGAAAAAAGTCATTCAAAATTTTCACCATTTACTTATTTCTGTAAAATTTATTAGTACATATTTGTAGTACATACTGTTTACATTTCTTGTGGGGAATTGGCTTATGTAAAATAATTTTTATACCATTTAATAACTTGATGAATCTTGGGTGAGAAAGGCTAGTGCATCTAATTTTAAGATACAGAATATCTTGCCACGGTGATTGAAAATCTGTATACACTCATTATAAAAGAGAAAAAAGCAGCAATCTTAGAAAATGAAGATTCAGAAATATTGTTGTTCAAGACACTCCATTTTATTTGAAAAAATTCTTATTGCAAGACTTACATAAAGAATTCTTCTCAATCAATGCCTTAACTAACATAAAACATATGAAGTCTTGTATTTAACTCATCTTACCATATTACCATCTGTAAATTATACTTTAGACCCAATATTCAGTGGTGTCTATCCTACAAATATAAAAATGACATTTTTATATTTTATATTTTATATCTTAAGGTCACCTAGAAATTTTCTCTTTCCCTACTTACAGCTGGTATTAGCAATTCAGGATTCAGTTTTTTTTGTTGTTGTTGTTTTTTCTTGTTGTCTTCTGTACTCTTCAGGGTCATCACAGGCATCTTGTCTAACTCATAACATTTTAGCGTCAATTGCAGTCAAGTACAATAAGCAATAATGAAAAAATAAAAAGAAGAATTGAGATGTGTGTTTACACATACTAATATCCCACAATGAATATATCACTATGTACTACAAACATGTACTAATAATTTAAAAAATAAAAGTACAGTTAATCCCAAAAAAATTCTTTCTACATCAAGTATAATTTGATTATGAAAATATTGCCTGCCAGAAATAACAGTTCTAAACATGTATATCCAAATCCAATCTCAAATCTTATCTTGTGTAGGCCTTGTGTACAATGGAGTCTCATAAACTAAAGCCTCTAAAAAAATATAAATGTGTAAATAAAGAGAATGTGGCAAAAATTAAGAGAGGGAGCATGTGAATGAAGCTGTCAGCACCTCCAGGGTTAAGAAGGTAAAGTGAGAAAATACATTGCCTGAGCACAGAGAGACATGAACAACTAAAAAAAGTTTTGAGCAGAGTTGGTTGCTGTCTTAAGACATACATAGCTGGAATAAATACAGATATTTACTTTCTAATAGTTGTTAATAACTGCCTGTATCAAATCAGCAAGAAGCCACCTGTGGATTGGACAGGTAGTAGAAAATAAAGAAGATATGTGGATAAGTAAACCACAAATAACAGACATTGTTTCCCAACAAGTGTAGTTACGCTAATATTCTATCAACATTTTACTAGGTGGATTAATCATGATACCATATAGTTATATGTTCAGGAGTGGCAGCACGAAGACAACTATAAGTTTGAGAGCATTCTGTACTATAGAGCAAGTATCAGGCCAGATTGAACTACATAGAAAGATTCTGTTTCACAAAAATAGTCATTTGTATGCAAATATGAAATAAAATTACATACATAATAAATATATGTGCAATGAAAATAATAGATAACTGACTATAAGGTTTAATCTATACTGAAGGCAAAGGAAATATTAAAAACAACATAAACACTGAGAATGTGTGAGATATACAGGGAAATACGTATGATTTTTCTTTCCCTAGTGATATATCCTTATGTGTTAGAGTATTATTTTTGCACAATAGAGTATCATCAGCTTCAAGGTCACACATTTGATAAATGATAGAATAAGAACTGAAGCCTAGGGTATCCCAAGGTCAGTGGAAGGATATATAAGACATACCTTGAGCTGTTTTAATTATAAAATAAGACAAACTGGGTTTGTTTAGTCTTATATCACACATTGTGTTATTACAAACAAAAAACAAAAACTAAAATTCTCTACTCAAGAGGAATACAGCTAATGAGCACCATAGTAGGAAGAACTATCGCAGTCTCTTGAACCAGGCAAACATTTTTTCCCCTGGGTGCCCGTTTCACATTCTTCAATCAAGCTGTCACTCTGCTAATTCAACTTGCCAGATAATTATGCTATAATTGGATGCCTTAAGTTTTGGTGTACTTTTCCAATATTTCTCCTGCCCACTTCATGTACAATCAGCTTTAGAGAATTATGTGAGTATTTGGCTTGGGTTCTTTCAGTTTTGGAATTACATTTTAATTCACTTAATTTTTATAAAGGGCATTTACCTGGTTTAATATGCAGTAAGTATGTTTAAGTTTGCAGGCTAAAGCATTGATCCGTGGCAATTCTTCTGTATCATATATAATTTTATATTTGTATATTTGTTTAGTAATATTATCATTCAATAAATTTATTGACATTATTTATTAATATTATTTATGCAATTTATCTCAGGTTTAATGAGTGTATGAGTGTAACCAACCCATACCTGTTAAATGGACTAAATACCCCTCCCGGAGAAAAATTGTGTAGGACCAATGTCAGGTGCCTGTGTCTACTTTGTCTTTTTTCTGAAGGAGTGCTGCTTCCTCAGTCTGTTCTGGTGATGCAGGTGCTTCCCTCTGAATTCTACAAGCTAACAGCTGCCTCTGCCCCCGTAATAAGGCACGTCATCCTCTAAGTCAAATACAACTAATTTCATTGACGCAAATCTCTGCACCTACGTAGAGCACGTAATCATTCTTCCTGGTTTGATTTGTGTGAGGAAACCCAGACCTGAAAGCAGCCATTCATAGGCAGATGGATTAACAGCCCTGGCAGTGGGAGCAGTGCTCCCCATCATGTCCTGTATGGTCTGCGTGTCATCCCGACAGCCTTCTGATGTCACAGGGTCCTTTAGCCAGTCACTATCACACCTGTGATGCTCACTTCCCAATGGAGGATAATGAATACTTTTCATTTAATATTATTATTTTTTGAGTCTCACTATGCAGTTCAGGCTGGCCTGAAGCTCCCTTTGTAGCCCAGGCTAGTCTTGAATGTGCAATGATCCTCCTACCTCAGCCTCCTGAGTGCTGGGATTACAGACATGCAGCTCCATGCCTGGCTCTTCATTTTATTAAATCTAAATTTTCTTTTTCTACTCAAAGTAAATTATACAAAAAAAAACTGGTAGATTTCCTCATTTCTGTAAGTTCCTAATCATGACTACTAATGCAAACACTGCACATTAAAGACAGTCCTTTTTTTATTTTAAAGAGAAAAAAACAGTAAAAATAACAAAAAAATAGAGTTTCAAAACAGGCTAGTGAAAATCAATTCATTGGTTCTATTTGTTCACAGATCTTCACTGAATATTTACTACCTTTGATGTGATCTATGGGAGAACAAGAAAGACTAAATTCCTTATGTAATGAACCTATAATACAGTTGGGGAAACAGACTACTAAGAAATATAATATAAATATTATACAGCATTGTAAAAAATAAATATGATATAAATGTATTAAAATTAAAATGTGTGAAAAATTGAAGCAGTAATGGGATAAGGGGTTGGTCTTGTAAAGCTAGATGAAGTGATGGAATAAGAAGTTAGTAAAGAGGTGTCACTTAGAAAGTAATGAATGAATAAGATATTTGTATTTTAAGAACCTTTTAGTTAGTGGAAGCAGCTAGAACTCCATCTCTATAGGGGAACGATGGGACGTAGTTTAAAATATGAACAAAGCTCTATGAAGGAATGGGGGACAGAACAAGAAGGACAGGAGACCTAAGAGTAAAAGTGTGCAGGGGAGGATAGAGCAAATCTTGACAAGCACATGGGAAACTGTGAGAGAAACTGTGCTGGATCAGAAAATAAATATAACTCCTATTGGCTTAGAAGCTCTCCATTTTTGATTCTGTGTAGCAATGAGAGTCATATTCAACCCTGTTCTGTAAACATGTATACTGTTGACAGATTAGAGTACCTGACTGAAGGCAAGTGTTTAATAAACAGTTACTGACTGACTTTGCTTGACTTTGTGATGACTAAGCAAATGTAAAACTTTAAATGAGCACAAGGAATTTAACACTAAAATACATTGTCCTATTCAATGGATTTGCAAGATTGAAGATTTCAGCAAAAATATAGTGTTTGTGGTTTGTATCACATTATGAATATTCATTTCATTCTAGCTAAAGACCAAATTTCTGTAATTATAATATTTCAATTCATCATCAGGCAATTTTAGATTTTTATTTATTTATTTACTTATTTACTTTGTCCAGTGGTAGGTCAGTTTGGGGACCTCTCACATAATAGGCCAGTGCTTTCTCATTTAATTACACTCCCAATACAAAAACTGTTTCAAAAATAACTTTCCAGACTAGGTTTATCATCACAGTTTTCTTTTCCAACCTACAGTTGTACTGTACAGTTTCCTTGTTATACAATATTGAGTCACTCAAATCATAAAGAAAATTCATTAACGACATGATTTCCATTAATAAATTAATAAAATGAGCCACTGTTAAGACATCATGAATCATATGGCATTAAAAATACAGTTGTATTTTGCAAACAAAAACTTTGAGTTTAATTTTTTATATTGGCCCACAAAGAAAGTGTTAAACAAATAAATAGAATTTCACTAAAGCTATTAGCAATGAATACCTGACAGAATGAGATCAAGTAAATATTGAAGGAAATACAAGCAATAAAAAGATGTTGAAGCCTGTAAAAAGTCAGTGTTGTTCATAGCAAAGATTAAGTTCAATATTTGGAAAAAATTGATACAATTCTCTAATGTTTTGTTTTAAAAATATCAGTCTGTCTGATCTTCCTATAGGTCAAATATAAATTGAACTATGCCACAAAATTTTATCTTAATTTTATCTGAAAAGTATGCAAAACATTTTATTTGAATGATTTTTTTGTGAAGACGGCATTTCAATGAAAACAAGTAATTGACAATAACAAATTTAAGTACTGTTTGAAATTTTGTGTTTTAGTTTTAGACAAAAATATGCAGGCAATTTTAATACTATTGTCATAAAATGTTGGTCTTGGATTTAAATTTATTACAGAAGTTATTTTTATGCTGTACTGATAACTCAGTCCTTGAGAATTTAGAAAAATGTTGCAATAACATATTACTACTTAAAAACAATGTTTTGTCAATAATGTGTTTAACATTATGGGAACTATTGTTTTTAAAACTATATATTTTTATTTTCCTTTGATGTTGGGAACTATGGATAGTCAGAGGTTGGAAATTTTAGCTTTCAGTGAAAGCTTCAAACCTAGCAGTTACCTCTACTCCAAGACAATATTTGATTCCTAGTTCTGCTTGGGTACAATTTTCATTAAATAAAATACAGTACAATTAAAAAAGCTATATATTGTTTATACATGTCTGTTTCATAAAAGATATTTATTGTTAATTGTTATATCACTTATTTAATCACCTAGAAAAGAAAACAAAAGAGTGCATGGATAAGAGAGAAATCATTACAATACCTTATATGAAATTATAAAGTTGGTAAAGAACAAAGTTAAAATTTAAAATCAAATGTTCCTCATTCCAAGGTTGCTTTAATACTTTTATATTTCTATATTTTAGTACATATTCAGCTGTCAGCTACTTTCTTCTGAATTCTATGTACATTTTGTGGAAAATGAGTCAAATATTTGAATCTTTCTTTACAGAGTTAACATTTTACAAGCATTGTAATAACTAAAAACAGAAGACATAAAATTTCACTGTTGTGTATGTCATAGCATATCAGACACAAAATAAATTACATGTTTTAATTAGTTCTTTATTAACACAAGTTCTTTATTAACACAAGGAATTTACTCCTCAAATGACTTCCTAAAACTCAGCTAACCAAGGGGCAAACAAATGGTCCCCGTCTGCTCAATGTTATATTGTGATGATTTTCTTTCTAAGAAAACTTCCTCCTCAATAAACTAAACAATAAAGTTGAAAAAGTATTCATAGGAAGCAAAGAAAGTTAGCTAAGGCTAAATAAATTATTAAACTATCTTTATTCAAGGAAACATTTAATTCCTCCAACAAAAGGTTTTTATCATAATTTAAATGCTCTGGTTATTAATCCTTTAAATATCATTTTGCCACATCTGTTTTTACCAAAATATAGTAACAGGAGAGTACAAACTTTGCTTCAATATTTGAACCTTTGATAAATGATAGCTAATAATTTTGAGTTAAAAGACAGCAGCTAGGATTTACTTCTATTTTAAAGCAAATTTGTGTAATCACAAGAGGGAAGTGATTGTACACACAGAAGCTTCCACATATCTTCCTGGCATTTACAGACTTCGAAAAGAGAGTGAAAGAATCAACAACTAATGAATAAAATGTGTAAGAAATGGAATTATACAATGTTGACAAATATAAATTTCTACAGTCCTGCCTAGAAATTGGCATAAGAAAGAGCCATTAGAATTAAATTCCAGAAGCTCGGTACAAAAAGGGCTCAAAATGTTTAACTGCAGACACATTCAGTGTTCTAATTCAGTAAATCTCAACACATGCAGGAGACTCTTAGAGGAACATTCATCTGTATTTTGATACCCAACTTGACATCTCTGAAAGTGAAGCTCTGAAAAAGACTTTCACTGCAGAAGCTACAGGAAAAAAAAGAAGGCTAGAGTTCAATTTTTCTTCATTTTTATGAAAGATGTTAAGCGGTCTTGCTATGACTCAGCTCTAAAATGTCACTGGCATCAAATACCACAAATAAACTTGTTTTCTTTTATTAAAGCCACTTGAAAACCAAAACAAATTTCCAGATTTCTTTGTTAGTTTTGTAAATGATAAGTTTAATGAACCCATGCTCGGCTTGACTTTGGCAATAAGATAGTGATAAAAACTAATAATGTAAAAATAACATAAATATTAAACTGCAAGTTCTTGCTATTTAATCTGCACTTCCATTTGTGAAACCTTTTTTTAGGGAAAAACAAATATTAAATTCATTTTAAAAGGCTAGTTGAAAATCAGTGACTTCACTCAGCTGAAACTGAATTACTTATATCTCAAACCTTATTATATATGCGATATACTGCTCTATACCATGTATTATATTTAAAGATAAGTAAATTTAATATCATGGATAAATTTATCACTAAATTTGAATATGTATAGATAATGTAAACTTTTTTGTCTTTTGTGTTGTTATAATGAAATACCTGATTTGGACTTTTGTGGGTTACTTTGAGACACAGCCTTGCTATGTAGTTTAGGGTGGACTTGAACTCACTATGTAGCCTGGGCTGGCCTTAACCCATGGCAGTCCTCTTGCCTCACCTGCTGAGTGCTGCAATTACAGACATGTGCCACTATGCCCAGCATCAAAATAATTGAATTGGATAATTTACATAATAAAGAGATATTTTGACTCAGAACTACAGTGGCTGAAGAGTCCAAACTAGTGAGGTCTCCCTGGCTGTGTCACAGCATAGCAGGGAAGCACAAAGGGAGCTTGCTAATTTTGAACCAAAAATGTGTGATGCCTTTACGTTCTGATAACTAGGTAACATGAGAATTAATCCCATCTCAAAATATTTGACATACCTGCAATAAGGTTGTAACATACAGGACGTAATTTTTATACAGCACATAAAGTTTATACAGCAAGAGCCTTTACACAATAAACCATATCTAAAGCACATCATTCGGGCTGGTGATTTAGCTCAGTGACACAAGCACCTACCTGGCAAATGCATGGTCATGAGTTTGATTCTCAGTACCCAAAACATAAATAAATAAACAAACAAACAAACAAACAGGTCATACCACTTACCATAATGTATTATAATTCACCTATAATAATGGGTCATCACAGTTATCCTTCTAAATTACAAGGACCATCATATTCTTCAACTCATAGCAATAAAAACATATTGTGAGCAAAGATAGGCCATAATTTCTGTTGCATTTTTAAACATTAAGGTGTAATCTCTGTTTTCTTAAATCAAAATAAATTTGTCAGACATAATAAATGATATTAAAATATTCACAATTAAATTTTGTTGTCAAATTACAAAGTTTGCTTGAGCAACTTACTTTTCCAGTATTTTCTATCTTCTATTATTACTCAAATGGTTGTCCACCTTACCAGGGAAAGGCCATATTCCAACAGCTTTTTCATAAGCTGATGAAAAACACCTGTAAAAAGCATATGGCTTTTAAACAGAGATGAAACATTTGATTATATTTCCATAGACTCCCATAAATTCTAGAGAAAAACAGTTGTTTGAAAAGCATGTTCATGAATACTCATCAGAATATTTTTCATGCTACTTAGGATACTATGAAGAATATATGATTTAAACCAAAAGTATAGTTGTTTTGATTTCTACAGTTCAATTTTTATTTCCTCTTTATTCGGAATAGTAATGGTTACAATTAAAATCTTTATGCAAAGCTTATCATCCATAAATTTAGTCTTCCTTTAGAGATTGGTATATACTAAAAGCAGAGAATAAATGATCTGCTTTGAAATTTTTTTCTTTGGGAGCACACAGTGTGCGTGAATCATGATAAAGAATTCAGCAGTCGTGATAACAAATGACATGAGTTGATAATATTACTGAGCATTTTAAAACTTATCTTTATACATCAAATGTTAAAAACAAAATTCATCCATTATGCATAACAAACACACATATGCTATTTATTCACACTCAGATTCAATTCAATGGTTTGTTTTGAGACTTTGCAATTATAAAAAGAATTCTGGAAGATGGCATTATTACACGCATACCTAATGTGGTTTTATGTTATTGCATTATATACGTGGTGGGCATGTATGTTTCTTCACAAAGGAGTTTTTAAAAGAGCAAGCATGCATGTGTTTATATTCTTCTATGTTGTAATACATGAATTATAAGCCTAGACATCTTTAATAACATAAACCTCTTTATCTCAAAATTTATAATATATGCATCATTCCAGATATGTCTACCATAATCTTTGGAGCATAGTCTGTTTTTAAAATCTTCATCTATCTTTCCATTCCCTAGCATATTTCTTTTATTTCTTGTACATATACTGAACCACTCTCTTTTATTTCCTTGAAAATTTCTATTTCTCTTAGAACTTCAGGTTTTTGTTTCTGAGAGAATTACGGCCACTGGAATTCTCTGAATGCAGTTTTATATAGCATTCATACATTTTTCTTTACAAAAAAGCCAGTTTATTTGAACAAGATGACTAGTCTCTCCAGCTGTGCTATGTGTCTTTTTGTTCATCTTTCATTACAGTTGAGGAGAGGGTTACAGCAAGATCTCAAATGCTGGAACACATTGTTATCTAGATGTATTGATAATGTAAAAGTCAGACTCAACCAGAATGGTTCTTACAGCATTATATGATTAAAGTTAGCTTATTTTTAAAAGGAAATTTGAAAGAACTGCTCAGGAAGCTACTGCTTATCACAGTCAAATAAAAAGGGATGTTCAAGTGATAGGAATACTTCAAACTGGGTAAAATTGAAACAACATAGGAAATGTGTGCAGTTGTCAATTTTGAAAAATGTACAAAAGAAGACTGTTTCTAGTGTTTTCTCCACTAAAAAATGCAATCCTGATTTACAATAAAGCTAGTGATCTGCCTGGCACTTATATGTAGCACAGATCAATTAATTGTAATGTTTTCTGATTCTCTTGAACAAACATGTTAGGCCCATTTCTTGCTGATGCCATCATCTTGCTTGTATATTTACCTGTTACCTGTTTTAATGTGAAATTCTCTCCAGCATTTTACCTTTAACCATTGCTAATTTGATTGGAAAAAATAAAGATAGTTGAGTTAGAAACTTGTAAATATTCATAATCACTTCTGACCTCTCTCTGTATTGCTTACTAAAGACTATTTATATTCAAACACTTAGATTCAGAATGATTCACTTCCAAAATTAAAATCTTTCCAGAAAATCAAGGCTGTCTCCAAATATACTTTTTTTAATCAATGATGAAAAAATTCAACCACCTATTGACTGTTAAAAGGGAGTTATCAAGTAACAAGCCTTACAAGTATTTTTCTTAATGAATATTTACACCAGATTTTTTTTTCATATGTTACCAACATTTGCTCAGGAATTTATCAGTGACAATATGTTAAGATGTTTCTTCTAGATTTTATCATGTCATATATTTTACAAAAAAATTGAAATTTTTTTCTTTGATATGAAGTTTCCAAGCCTAAATGTTAATTTTATTAAAGCTTAGTACGTAAAAGTTAATGTCTATATAGTGTGTCCATAAGGTGTGAAATCTTGACTTCTGCGCCAGGTAGTCATATTCTCCAATTCCCTGCTGTGATTAACTGCTAAAATCCACTGATTCGGCTCAATCATCTGTCCATTATCACTGTTTCAGCTGAACTTTGGACCATGGCTTCTACCATCTCTTCTACTCTCTTCAAGTTTTCAAGATTTGTTTATTCTGTAATGTACAGGCACGAAAGCATGTTTCTCACATGAAGATTTGTAATATATTCTCTCAATAATGATAAATTGTGTGGCTCCATAATTCACTTGTTAACTGTAATATAAAACAGCACATAATACTTTTAAATTTCTGAAAAAGTAGATTTCAAAGTACATACAAAATTTTGAGGAAAAACATCTTATTATTTACTTATGCATATGTATATGACTTCAATTATTTAGCATTGACTGTAGAACTGTATTAGCTTGCTAGAAACACCATTAAAAGAAATAATACAAGCCAAAATTTAATGGCTTAAAATGACATCGATGTATGTAGGTCCTGATCTTATGGGCAACACTTTTGGCTAGGTAGAGCTGAACTCTTCATTGTGACTCAGCTGAGTCCATTTATTTATCTACTCAGCAGTCAGTTACAGGCACTTCAGTTTGAGACGCTGATTGTCTATCAGCTGGGAAACTCAGAACAATTGAACAAAAGACTGTCATCACCTAACAGATGAGCCTAAAATTTTCACATAACAACTGGACAAGTTTTCAAATGTTAGAGTTAAATCCTGAGGGAACTTTTGCTTCTAGGGTTGAAATTGCCATAACATCAGCTTTGCCAAAGCAAGGTACAAGGCTGGACCAAATTTAAGAATGTAGGAGAGAATCTACTTTATTTGCAAGAAGCTTCAGGTTGCATTGTAACAAACATAGATAGAGAGCAACAATTATCAGTCAGGTTTTACTAGCTTTCTATAAAATAGAGGATACCTTACATGATGGTACATCCTGAAAAAGACACCAATACTGTTTTCAAAAATAATGCATTGTTAGCCTAGCCCAAGTTACTTCTTTCTTTTCAGAATTAACATGTCAAGCCATAGTAAACTTACACAATGTCTAAACCTTCTGAATTCCAAATTTGGCTTCATTAATCTACTATATTTTACATCTGATTGATTTAAAAATGGAACTATAAAAAAGTCTTGGAACCCATGAAAGTATGATTATGCAGGTATAAATGGGCATTAGCAAAAATAAAAAAAATGCACGTGGAATGAACATTTTAGTGAGGTGTATTTAAAGTTATTTTATGTAAGAAGAAAACCTAAAACAGATTTATTAGTATTAACCTAATGGAAGGCAACAAATCTGTTTATAAGAAGAGCTTCTTTGTACAATTTAAGGAGCAAAACCTGTGCCAAAACCTCCTGTGTTTACAGAGAAAATATGTGAGAACTGAAAAAACAACAGGCAAGATTTCAAGTTTAGTCAATATGATAATATATTAAGCTACTCCATTGCCTAAATTGCTTTCATGAAATACATATCACTTCTGTTGCTGTTTGTATATGTACTTAAAAGACATTTTGTTTTCTGATTTGGGCACTCAGACACTTTGTTACCAGAGGAAACCCTGATATCTTGTCCTTTGTCCATGACATTTATGTATCTTTTATAATCTAAAAATTAATTTTGTGAAATACACCTAGATACAGTGATATAAATGGACATAGACACAACACAGACATGGAGAACGGCAAGAATATATGTAGATAAGCATGTGTCACTTTATCAACTCTGAGGTCAAGGATGAAACTGAGCTTTTGGCCTTGGAAAATTGATGCTAAAGCTCAAAACATTGCTGAGTAAACCTATCTTTGGTTCTTCCAAGCTAGAGACCTAATCCCTTAAAACACAGGTAGCTCATTTCTTTTTAATTTTTAAAAAATAACAGTAGCATATTACTGACATTTTAATAAAAGAAATATAGTAAATATAAATATATTTTAAAAAACGTTTCCCAAGCTTGTACCCCAACTTTAAAAAATTGATACAATGACTTGCATACAATATAATTTGTGTGATCACATGAATTTATTGAAAATGAGCCTGTCAATTATAATAACCTCTTTACCATATATTTATTTACCCTCTGCCATATAATTCTGAATTTTCCTTGGATGAGAAATATAGGAACATTTGAAAATTATTTTGCTACTTTATAAATTGCAATGACATAATGTCTTGTTAAGACCTAAAATTTCTGTTGAAGATTGAGCTTGGAGAAAATAATTATGAGAAAATTGCACCCAAAGCAAAAACTTGGTCACTGATTACTGCAAAGTGATAGCTGCTAAACAAACCATGTTGAACTGGCACAAATTATATTAATTTAAAACAAAGTCATCAGGGAATGAAGTAAGGTGATACTGTTTCACAAGGAATGAAGTTCTAAAAGCACTGGCTCTAAGTTTTGATTGTCTGCTAGTATTTTAAATTCTCTAAGGAAAGACATTTTTCTTTATATTCATATATGTCTACATAATCATAGGATGTTCTGAAGTTGTGACTCTGGCAGTACCGGAGAAGCCTACATATTGTATTGGGTCTTTCACTGAAAGAAGATGCTACTGATGTTATTTATTTAG
Source organism: Dolichotis patagonum (assembly GCA_004027295.1). Classification (NCBI taxonomy): domain Eukaryota; kingdom Metazoa; phylum Chordata; class Mammalia; order Rodentia; family Caviidae; genus Dolichotis; species Dolichotis patagonum. Next base: position 28,325 of record PVJX010006734.1, read on the forward strand.
GAGTTATGGCCAAGGATACTGACATAATTGTGGCTTTCTGTTCCATAGCAAAAAGAAATGTTAACTGTACCATGGGTCCTCAAGGATGTTACACGTCCTAAGTATTATATGGTAATTTTATTGAGGAGAGGAACGAAATATGGTTTACATTTGGGTTGTTGTTATAAAAAATCTAAAACATAGCATCAAATAGGCATAAGTAGGAATCTTGGCTCTGCTTCCATCTAGCTGTGATCATGAGAAGATCATAGGTGAGCTGGATATCAACCTTTTTCATGTTAAAAATGGTTAATAATCTTCATCATATCAAATGAGTATTTGGGTAAAGAGATGTAAATTGTACATCTAAAATCTCTTTGCAAAATTGTAACATTCTATAGAGTCTTATTATCCCACATAGCACTTAGCATTCAGTTACTTGTAATGAGAAGACAGTAAAGAAAAGCTAGGAAAATCCCTGAAAATGTTTTACCTTTAAAAAGGGGCTATCTTACGTGTAACCACTGTCCATCAACAAATTGGCAATTGGTGTTATTTTAAAATATTTTTACAGTATTTTAAGTAGTACAATGGAGATTTTGCCAATATTATCTTTCCATTTTATTCATCTCATTTAATGTCTTTATAACTCACTTATGTAAATATGGTTCTTTATTCTATTTTGTGTACATATTGAATTACCTGAGCTGCTACCATGCAGTAATTATGCTTTCCATACTGAGAAGAACTCCTTAGAGACATACAGTTACAGTGTCTCTTTTTCTTCTTTAAAAAAACAATACTTGCCATGATTTTGAAAAATTTAAAGGATATGGTTGATATGAGCTAATTTAAATATAAGCTATACTGCATTTATGAAATTCACGTTGTCAATCCTAAGGGACACCTCTTTTTGCGTAGTTGCAGGTGTTTATTTGCAATTTTGTGCAATTATAACCCACAATTCTTTATAGGGTGTTCTGGGATGAATAGAAGCATGGATTTATGTTTTGACAATAGTCATTCTTTCTCTAAAACAATACAGAAGGACCCACCTGGTCCATAATGTGGAATGACATCAGGGGATACAAACAGACTCTCCCACAGCAGTTTTTAGAATTGTCAGTAACAGCAGTACAGCTGATTAATGCTCTGCGATGCCCTAACTGCACAAGAATATTCAAATAATCCGTTAACTATCAAATGTAAAACAACTACAATACTATTTTAAAAACTCTGACATTTTGTAACATTTATAATATAATGAATATTATGTGATATGCTAGTTGATATTTTACATTTTATAAAAAGATAAATCTGCATAGAAGATTCTGCAAGGGTTGATGGCTGTTTTGAGGAACAGCAAGAATTAATAGACCCATCTAGCTAACAACTGCATTACTGTAAATGGGGTTAATGTTACCTGATTTGAAACACTATTGAAGGCTTGCAACTTTCAGCCAAAGACTTGGGTGGAAAATTGTAGTTAGTTTCAGTAAATTTCAGCTGTTACATGGTGGTTTTCCAACTGCTAATTTTACACCCATTGCTGGAAGATGTGTATGTGTTCCTGGAATAACCTGCACACATCCATGTGAGCCAGTGTGTGCAAAAATGCCAAAGTAAATCTATGAAATAATCTGTACTCCCAATGCATATCTGAAATATGTATCTGAAATCTGTGACGGATTGTCAATCATTTTAATAACAAAAGGTTCACACCAATAGGTGGCAGCACCTGTTGTCACACTTTCCCACCAACCAGCCCAGACTGAAGGAATTTCCAGCAAATTACAGGAGCATGTGTTCCTGGAATAACCTGCACGCATTCATGTGAGCCAGTGTATTTTTTTAATGGTCCCTTGATTTTTCTTTTCTTTCCCTTTGGAGAAAGATTTTGAAGACTTGGTAGATAATAGAAGGGAAATGAGGAAATCAAGGCCTGTGTCCAGATAATGACTCTGACAAGGTCTGAGAAGACGTGTAATTTGCATCCCATACTAAACCTCAGCAGAGACCACCTGGGACAGAAACAAAATCAAAATGCACTGAATCTTAAGGATCAGAGATAATCTGATGGCCATAGTTGCCATAGCATATATTAAATGTTCAGTTTTCAGAAAAAGAAGTCACAAATTTTAGAGAGAAACAGGAAAATACCACACATTCAAAGGGAAAAATAAACTAGCAGAGATCTTTTAGACAAAGAAATTAAAATAACTGCCTCAAAGAAGATGCCAAGAAATTGAGGGCAAATGTACATAAGTCAACAAAATGACATGTAAACAAAAATGGGAATATCAATAAAAAGATAGTAAATGGATTTAAAAATTCACTAGAGGAGTTCAAAGGCTAATTTGAGCCAGAAGCAGAAAAATATCAATGAATTTGGAGGTAGGACAAACAAAGTCAAATCTGGGTATTAGGAAGAACAATGTTTGAAAAAATTAACAATTGAAAATACTAATAGTGTCAAGACAAAACACAATACATAATATATAGACATAAATGCACAGTGTAGAAATTCCAGAAGGAGATCAAAGAAGAAAAATTTAAGATATTGGAAAAACAATGGCTGATTTTAAAAATAAAGCCACCATTAGTATATGATGACAACTAATCCCCTTCAGTTTTTTCAAATCCTAAGATAACAATATAATTAAAATCATAACCTATGTATAACAGAAATAACATTTGGTGTCCTAGAGAAAGAGAAGTGATAGTGGGAGTTACTATGACTTAACTCTTTTTCATACTTACAAAAAACAACAACAAGAAAAACATTTCCAATTTCCTGTCATTAAGACTTGGAACATAAGAGTGAGGAACTTGTTTTTCTACATGAATAAATAAAAAATTTTTGAAGAGACATAATATCAGAAGAAAATCAAACAAGAATTTCATGCAGGAAAGAATAGTATTAAGATTTCTAGCATTGAGGAAAAGCAGATAGCATCTCCTAGTTTCCACTTCCATGTGGTTGGGGTTTGAATTCTCAAGGTATACTCTGTGAATTAGAATGACCCTTGGTGTATCAGAAATTTGGTTGCCTGGAGTAGATGATGGGGTTTGCAAACATTGACATTAAAACAACAATAACTACTTTAATAAGATGGTGAGAAAAGAGGAAGAAAATAAGAACACTTGCTATTCTGTCAGTATAAGAAACGAAAGGCAAAAATATGTGCCTGATGATAAATAGAGATACTAATTTAAAAATAATCTATTCAACAATAACATAGAACTTTTTAGTGATTCAAAGAAACAGAAAATAGTGCCTAATAAAATCTAGAAGGACATGACTGAATTAAAACTAAAAGAACTGGCCTTAAAAATAAATGTAAATGGGTCTATCTAAGAAGTTATATCTATAGGTGAGTTTAGCTCACTTGATTAAAACGTTTTGAAAATGGAAATGAAGCAACAAAAAGATAAACACAATAATAAAGTGAATAATTATAAGAAAGGAGTAAACTAAATTATAAAAACTCATCACAAAATGAAGCAAAGATTTAGCTTCTACCTGTGCTTTGTATAATTCAAAGTAAATAACTTTGAAAACCTCATTACCAGACATAATACTATCAAAATAATAATTTGTACCCATGATATTAACAGGGCTGGATATTATAAAAAATGACAATATCAAACATTGGAAAAATATTTCAAAGAATTGTTACAAATTATCTTAACTCCCAGGACCTTAAAACATTTATTTTCTTTTTAAAATGTCAAAAAAAATTGAAATAAATGTCAAAAAAAGAAACTCATTAACATGTGAAAAAATAAATCTTATAACCACAGGTTATTTTTCCCTGCAATTCAAGGATGTCGATACTATAATAGGTTTTGTTAAAACTCACCTCATGAAGATATCTAAAGATAGAGGTCACAAATCGATCACCTATTTTTGATATAGCAGCAATAATATTGAAACTGATTTTTAGTAAATAGTAAATTAACATCTTTTCAAATAGGAAAACATTATTTGCATCCTTGATAAAGTAGAAATGATGAAAATACTTTTCTGTCATTTAATATTGCATAAACTTTTCTGTCATTTAATATTGCATAAAAAGAATTAGCCAACATAATCAAGCAATGAGAATTATTTAAATACTTTAAATACAATCTGTTTAACTGTGGATAATGAAACAATTATTGGGAAAATGTGTTGAAATCTAAAAGAAACAATTTGAAAATAAACACACAATGGAGTACGATAGTGTAAACTGTCTTGCAAAACCAGTAGTATTCATTCAGTCAAATAAGATGGCTTTGAACGTATAGAATCTAATTGAATTTGAATTTTCAAGGTTTTATAAAATAACACTGGTCTCTCTATTCACATATTTTAAATTTCAATTACCAAAGTACATCAAGTATCAAAATTTCATTAAATGGAATATTTACTGTCAGCCCTTTAGCTCTAGTGTCACTATATAAACAATAGGTGTGCATCAGCATAAATGAACAGGGCTAAGAGTACGCTTCAGTGGTAGAGCCCTTGCATGAGGGAGACTCTGAGTGTGCTTTTCAGCATTGCACATGCAAGCACACACACACACACACACACACACACACACACATCTTTTAAAATTTATAAAATTTTGTATATAACTTATCTGTTGCTAGAGAGATATTCATGTTTGTTTTTCCTCTTTCTTTCTGTCATATTTTTTAATGATAATAAAAAAAATTAATCAACAAAAATAAAACAACAACAGGGAAATAACCAGTTTTATGCGGAAAGTAAAATTGAGATTTAACCCAAAAAGAATTGAGGACGAAATAGCTGACCTCAGAGTTTTGCAATGGCTGCGATTCAAGATACAATGAATATGTAGCCGGAGGAGTTTAGTGAGGCAACGACCACATAAATGAGGATAGCTATATAAAAAGGATAAAAACGTCCCAGAGGAAGTGACACTGAAGGAGCCTTCACATTAAAAGGAACTCTCCAAAATATTTCATGACATTGAAAGTGCAAAAGATAAAATGTTTGAAGCCAAACCATACTTAGAAAGGGGAATGACAATTTGTCAAGCATAGAAATGACTCACATTCTGTTGTAACCCTTATGAGAAGAAAAAGGCAGGCAATGTTCCAACTATTCTTGATAAATTTTGATAGGAAATTATTTAGATTTTTGTTCTTTGCTTTTAGTACTTTAAAACACTGTGTATTTGTAATACTAGTTTTGTGATTTCTTTTTCATTTTTCTGTACATTTATAACCCATGAAAAAAGAATTTATAATGTTTAGTAAACAAAATATGCAAAACAATAACTTTTTTCTGTTCATAACCCAAATGAATCACTCTCTACAGTTTTGCTTGTACTGTTACTTTAATAGTCATGCATTATCTAGTATCCATGCAAAATGTGAATTTACTGCATGAGGTACTGAGTAAAGATTCTGTGCTTCCACTTACCTTGATGAAAAACTGCCTGTGTACTTCATGATAACTACTTGCGAAGTAGACTCTTCCTCTGCTAACATTGTTAGCACAAAATCAAATATTTTGTCTACCTGTATCATTGATCCAATTCACACTTAGTACAGTATTTCAGTTACATTGTTTTATTAGACTTCTGTGAAATGCCTAGAAATCTAAACAGCATTTGTTGAGTGAAAACTAAGTATTTTGAATTTCTAAATAGCTTACCAACATTCATATGTCCAGCATATTTTTATGTTTCATAAAAGAAGACAATGTAATGAAATACAGATTTTAGTCCATAAGCTGGGTTTCCAGGAATGGTGCAAGTTTTTCTTCAAATTCTTATAAGTATACTACTTCAGATTTCTTTTAAAATCAAAAGATTCTAATTAAAATATTTTTATTTAAAGTCTCTGGTTTTTATAGTTATTTATATTATGCATTATGAATGCTTTATGATTTGCCTCATGTATAGGATATATTGTGTATCATTAATGTGTATAGAAAAAAATTCATTCATTTCAATTGCTCAGCATTTACATTACCCCAATGAATTGCTAGATTCTTTTCTAGAGATTTAAAAAAGTCGTAAGACAGAATTGCTTTGCGCAACTTATTCTTTACTGGGCTATGCAGATTGTAAGCAATTACAGAGGGGCATTTTTAGTTATGACCTTAAATGACTTTCTCCACACCAATTAAGTGTGAGCTTATAAATGCAAATCTTCTAATTTCATCACAACATATTTGGTCTGCCACTAAACAAACATGCTTAGGATACATCAAGAATAATGAATGACTGTAATGAACACTTTCAAAAGTAAAGATTAGAATAAAATACATAATATTTATTAAATCCTTAATTTTGCTATACTCAAAGTTTACTCTAAATAGGTAGTCAAACATAAAAATTCACAGACTCATTGAAAAGCATCTGGCAATAGTCATCCTTTTGTACTGAATAGCAGGAAATGATTACTATAATAGTTTCCAGACAAAATATTGATTTTTTAAAAAATGGCACTCAATACTAATTTGATTTGATAATACATAATTTTCCACTTGTCCTTTAGTAAAAAGTAGATAGAGATGATAAATGTAAACATTATTTTATTCACCTTAATAAGGTTCATTTTATCACCAAGTCAATATAATGTGGGATTTTAACAATTTTAGTACACCTACTTCCATATCACCAATAATTTCTACAAATTACCAATTTATAATAAAATTTATTTAAATTCATCTGAATAGCAAAGCAATAAAAGAGAATGATGAATTGATTAATACACCTTCAGATACACAGCTCAAATCTCAGCTTTTACCTGTGTTTATTTCTATTTCACAGACAAATTATTCAAACTTCTGAAAGTGAATATTTCCATCTATCTTATTAGGGCAATAATGCTTATATCATTAAATTCAGGTAAGAATAAAATTATTGGTAATTTATTCTAAAGTCAATAATAATAAGAAAAATCTACTTTAATCTGCTTATATTGCTGCTGATTATAATAGAAACACTGATATTGCAAATGTAATATTCTTCAGAGAGGTAAGTACACAGTATTTCTATGCTCTATAATTTCAGATGGCTTCATACCAGAATAGTGAAAACACAAATAGAAGCTTACACTGTAAAATTTATGCAGATAATAATTTACATTACTTAACCTAACCAAAACTTTGTTTGACCATTATTTTCTCCTATACAATATTGCTAGCAGTTAAATGAAAAATTATGGTTGGATACATTTACCAGACATTTATTAATATATGTAAATGTGTCGAGCTAAACGTTATATACATAGGATATAAGTAATAACAGCATTTTAAAATTCATGTTCTGATTAAAATTTTTTAATATCAAAAAATCCATTTGGTATGCTGGGAAGCATCAATATTCTTATATAAATAATATTTAATTTGCTTCTTGAAGCATGCCAAACTGGACTTTCCAACAAGAACATAGAAATGACAAAAGTTTTGGGATCTGCTAATATTTTATGCAGTAAATGACTAATTTCACTCCCTAAATTGAACTTCCAGTAACAAGAAAAGTAAGTTATACTGTTTCTTCCTGGTAAATTTATTTAGGTCAACATTCTTCTAAAAATCAATTCTTCATAAATAAAGAAATTACTCATTTACTATATATTGTGCTTTAAAATAATTATCTCATACATAGGAAATTTCTGCAAGAGTTAGTATTGTTACTTGGAACTCTTTTTTCTAGCCCTATTTCAAGTAATAAATGTTATAATCAGGTATATTATAATTAATAAAACCTGGATTTATGAAATTTCAAATGTAAGCCTAAATTGGGAAAATATTTATATTGTAAAATTGATATTTGATAAGTGCTTTTGTACATGATGATAAATGTTTTGTAAATAAGAAATTTTCTTCACATTGAATTTTAAATATCAACTAACCTTTATAATTAAAAATGTAACTTTCACAAAATTGAAACAATTTGCACTGCTTGATATTTATTGAAGGAACATAAATTGAGAAATAAAAACATTTATATGTAGATACACAACTGATCAAAGCTAATAAACACAATGTATTGACAAATATACAAAACATTACACATAGAGTCCACTGTCAATCTACTGTGAAAGAAAAGAGTCATTTAATCAAAATAAAACTCCTATGAAGATTATAAAGCTTTAGATGAAAAGTAACATGTGCTCATATTTACACTAGGGATACTATGAAAATTTTTGAATACTCAGTTTACATAAATTGCATTTTCAATTTGAGAGAAGAGAGTAAAATTCTAATCCTATGTAGTCATCCAAACAATACATATTAGGTATATAATCCATAATTTATGTAAATACATTGAAAAAATAAAATATTTACAATACATTGTTTAAAAACAAAATGGTACTCTTGATTGGATTCTGTACTGAAAGTTTCCTTTTCAGTCTTTTCTCCAGAAAAGCTAGTGAATTTCAAAAAAGAAAAGAATCAGGAAGCTTTAAAGAAGAATGACTCTTAAGTCTGTAATAGTTATGACAATAGTAATAATGATAATATCAATAATTAATATTTAATGGCTGGTTTCTATTTGTTAGGCACAATAGATGGGACATCCTGCTAACCCTCACAGTCATTCTATAATTGTTAGATTGCTACTATTAGTTCTCATTCTCCTGAGAATTCTAAATAGGAACATAAGTAGCTTAATTGATACTTTATAGCCAGAAGTAGTGGAGTCAAGATTAAAATGGAGCACACACAACTCAGAAGTGCAGGCTTTTGAAGCTGTGCAAGCTATATCTATGTTTGATGCCCAACTGCTGTTTGGTAGACCAATGCATGTGAAAATGGATGAGAGAGTCTACTAAAGGGAGATCCGGCCCACTCACACACATAACATCCACAGCAATTTGCCACTGACTGGGTGATATTGGTGTGAGATGTATACCAGGAGTGCAGCCTGTTAATGCCAGTCACCTAAACAAAGTCTTTGGAACAAAAAATCTAAGGCTTACAGCAATAGGAATAAGAGCTATAGCACTTGGAGTAAATAAAAAGGGAGAGATGGAGGGTTCCTTTGTTGATATGGAAACACTGTGTCTGTGTGGGTCTGGTATGGACATCAGTCAGTTAAATGAAATTCTAAACAGCGCACTGAAGAGGGGAGGGATCAATACAAAGCAGAGAGAATGTGGAGAAGTAGACACTGTCCCTGGGATTGAGAATATGGACACTGGCATTAATGGCACTGTGGGCATCAGCATGGAGCACATGGGTGTAGAATTGGGACATGGCATTTATCTAGTTAAGCTCTAAGATCCAACACATAGTCCTTGCTCATGGACCACGTGGCCTCAGTCTAGCACATGGATGCCACCATGTGATGCATGGACCCACTAGATCTCAACCATGTAAATTCCAGCATAGAGCACACCAGCAAACCATGAAGCACACTGCTCTGATGCCAAGTGCTTGGTTGCTAGTATGGGCTTTGGCCTAGATTGCATGGCTGAGCCCATTGGCCATATGGCTCATATCATTGAGTTTTTGGGCTCAGGGGTGGAGCACATGGAGTTGAGCTTGGACCACATAGTACCTACAGGCAAGGGCACTGGACTGGAGCACATGACCGCTGTATGGCTAAGCCTTCAGCACTGGCAATGAGCACACTGACGTGGGTATTGGTGGCCCTAACAGTGCCAGCATTGACAGCACCACGGAGATGGAATGTAGAAGCTTTCCAGGAAACTTCCTAAGTTCCTTTGGAGGACCTGGAGGCCATGCATCTGGGGTGGACACAAAATCCTGCCAGATTTTTGTGAAAAATCTTCTACTTGATCTTACATGAAAGATGTTAACAGACAAATTCAATGAATATGGCCACATATTCTACACCAACAAAAAAATGAAGAATCAGAAATCTAATGTCATGGTTTATGTAGGTGGCCCCCAGGCCTCATGTATTTGCATTGTACATTTGTGACTGGTTCATTGTCTAGTGCTTGGATTGATGGTGTCAGGGTTACACCCTCCTAGGGGGTGGAGCCAGGATGTGATCTAACGGCAGGAAAAAGGCGTGTGGCTCTGCCTTGCGGGTTCCCGCTTGCCGTTTACTGCTGCCATGAACTGCAGCCCCGCCATGTCACCCTGCCTTGGAGCCAGCTGAGTATGGACTGAAACCTCCAAAAACTGTAAGAAATAAACCTTTCCTTTCCCAACTTGGGCACCAGGTATTTTGTCTCAGTGATGAATAAAAAATAACTAAGACATCTAAGAATTAACTTATATATAATTTGAAATTGTGTATGACTTGAAAATTTGTATTTCTTTCCCAGTACACTTTTTAAAAATAAGTATCTGTGATGAATTGCTGCTATTATACTTTTCTACAAAGTATGGCTTGTATTTTCTTTGTAGTGCTTGTAAATATATTTGAATATGCTTAGCAATTTCAAATGTCAGTAGAAAATGAAAAGGTAAAAAAGATTTCATAAAACATGACATTGTTAGGATAATTGCTCTGTGCAAATCAGGTTCTGATTCTTTGGGATTCTCAGGTAGTTCATGGATACATGTATGAAAGGTGAGAGAAAAAAGGAAACAAGAATGGGAGAGTGGTACCAAGGAAGGGACCAAGGGAAGGAAGGAGAGAGGAAGGAAGGACACAGGAAGGCAGAGCAAAGGAAGTATGTGAGCACTCACCACAGCATTTGCAAAGCATAAGGGGCATAAATAGCATATTTACTGAATCCAAAGACATAATTATACAATTGATAAAGTTGCAAATACATGTGAATGAAAAAATAATTTAACAAGATAGAATAAGACAGACATTAAAAGCTCCTGGTGTTCAGAGAAAAGAATCAAGAATGCAACATAGTTCGTGTGTGTGTGTGTGTGTGTGTGTGTGTGTGTGTGTGTGTGTGTGTGTGATTTCATGTCTCAGGCCTGAGACTTAAAGTACTATCATATTCTTCACATACTTTTGAAGGATTTCCTGACAATTTGGATATTTAAAATGTGTTGAAAATGTCTCCTCTTAAACAAACTAGTGATCAGAAAGTATCCTAAAAAGCTAGTTACAGCAAGGTGAAACCTCTAGGACTGAAAATATAGATTTTGTTGGAAAGAAGCAGCTGTGTTCTTGGGGTGATAGCACTTTGATGCATAAAGAATGTGAATGGAGTGTTTATGAAATAACAAGGGAACATCGCATCACAAAGAGCAATGAAAGCCTCTTTAAAAATCTGTATAATAAACATGTCTGGGTGGTTATGGTCCTGGCAGATCGCTACAGAGAAAATATTAGGAAAAAATTTTCTACTCATACATTTTTCATGAAATGTTCTGTATTATACATCACAGCTGCAAATCTGCCCTCTGAAGTTTGCAGCTTCTTAATGACACCATAGATTTAGGACACAGGGTGGAGTTAAGATGACATGTGACTGATGAGGTGGAAGCATAAGTCTGAGGGCCATTGAACACCTTGAATTTTCCCAATGTTTCATAATTACAGGAACACCTGTACCTCACAATTGGTGCTGATTCAGGAAAAATACTTGAAACTTAATGATCTGCGAGATCTTTCATCTCAGACCCATGACTGTTGGAAGTGAATGATATAGTTATGTGTAAAAATAATTTTGAGGCACTGGTTTTTATCTATCCAGTAGATGATGCTCCTATCCCGTGAAAATATTTGTGTCATTCAAGAATGGAAAATTGGAGATTGAAGTCCCATTGAAATGTACTAGAAGCATTAACTGGAAAATGGTGCAGAAATACAAGGTCATAAATAACTGAGCTTGATGAAGCCATCAAAACTGAATAATTCTGCATTTTCCTTATCTTTACAAAGTTCATCACTGATAGAAAAAGGAAATTTGAGTGCATATTCTATGCAAAGTAATATATAATTTGACAATAGAATCAATCTTCAAGTTATAATTCTTACCCCAAGTGCTTTTTACCATCTGTTAAATCTGGGCTCAGATGGGGAAATTATAATAGGTTTTATATGTATTTGCTTTTTAAAAAAATTTATAAAAATCAATCTATGTGTAGTCTGTGATTTAAAAAGGAAAGTAAGAGGATATATATGTTCAGTAAAAGAAAAACAAATTGCAAGCTTTATAAGAAGAAAATACTGCTTCTTTAAATCAGTACAAATGAAGTAAATTCAATAGAAAAATACACATATAAACTCAATATTTTATATGAAGTAATTTTAAGGAGCATTCGTTTTTCTCTAAATATTTAATCTGATGTAACAGACAGTGTCCTTGGAATGAGTACTTTGATATTATTTTTAAGAAGATTTATAGCAGTAAATACACATTTTGAGCTGTGTCTTTATGAATCCTTTGACATAATTTTTTTGGGAATATTTTAGTGTAAGAATTGTGAATTAAAATTGTAAGTACAGTATAGAATTATATACACTGTTAAAGAAGTAGCATATTTTGTGTTTAAAATCAAACATTAGAAGAGAAATATGTTTTTATTTTAAAACAAAAAGTAAAATCTGTGATACAGAATCTCAAAATAAAATAACAGATTAAAATGGTTAATATATTGTCTATTTTTATCTTCAAAATATGTTGCTCAGATTACTGGAGATAAGCATGAAAAAATGGTCAAACAATGAAAGCACAAACCATTCTTTTTGATGAACTAATGGAGGTTAGTAGCATAACTGTCAGTCATATATATATATATACATATACATATACATATACATATACATATACATATACATATATATAATAGACAACTATGCATATATATGATAGACAAATATATATATATATATATGGTTTTTCCTTTCTTCTTCTCCTTTCCACCATCCCAGTTCTTTCCTTCTGAGCAGTTTCTTGCCTTTTCATTTTCACAATTTCTATTGTACACAAGCTGAGGACGAAAACTGGACACATGTGTATCACCATGCACTAAACTGAAGTCCAAATGTATAAATGATCTAAATATTAAGATATAAACACTAAATCTATTGGAAGACAAGGTAGGTTGAAACCTTGAAGATATAGAGGTAGGCAGAGAGTTCATGAAAAAAACTCAAACTGCATAGGAAGTACTTTAAAGAATCAATAATTGGGATCTCATCTAATTAAAAAGACTTTTCACATCAAAAGAAATCACCAACAGAGTGAAGACAACCTACAGAATGAGGCAAAAATTAGCCAACTGTCCATCAGACAAAGGACTTCTATTGAGAACATATAAAGAATTGAAAAGAATAAGGTCCCCAAAATTCAGACTCAGTCCAAAATTAGGCATCTGAGATGTATATGCAGTTCTTGGATAAAGAAATATAAATAGAAAATAAATACATGATAAAATATTCAAAATCATTGGTCATTTGAGAAATGCAAAGTAGAATGACACTGAGATTCCATCTCACCCCATAAGCAATGGCAAAAGAAATCAACCAACAACAAATGCTAATGGGCTTGCAGGGAAAAGGAACTCTTATCCTCTATTGGTAGGAATGTAGACTGGTATGGTTTTCACTTCTTCTTCAACAACTGTGCACAACAACTGTGGAAATCAGTGTGGAGATTCCTCAGAAAACTAGGATTGGAGGCTCCATTCCACCCCGCTGTTCTCCTTCTGAGTATTTTCCCAGAAGAATTGAAAACATACCACAGTATATATGTGCACCCATGTTTATAGCAGCACAATTTAATATATTGGAAATAACTCAAATGCCAACCTGACAAATTGGCAAATGGACAAAAAAGATATGAGGGTCAGGTATATAGCTCAGTGGCACAGTGCCAGCTTGGCAAGCACAAAGTCTTGAGTTTGATTCCTGGTACCCCCCCACACCAAAAAAAAGGGTTTTATATTTTTATAAAATGGAGTACTACTAATCCATAAAGAAGGATAAACCCAAGGCTTTTGTAGGTCAGTGTATGCAACTTGAGACCATATTCATAAGTGAAATAAATCAGACTCACATTTGTAAATAGTATGTTTTCCCCCTAGTGTAAAAAACTGAAAAAGAGAAAATTTTAAGCAAAAAAAATTTCCCATAGTCTCATTGCTCAGGTAATTCTATACTTAATCCTGTATCTGAACCCTTTCAGAACATATATGATGCAACACTCTAACAATAGAAAAATATGAAATGACTCTTTTGTGTATAAATTTAGTGTTAAGAGTTGTTAATCCTTTTCATTTTATGTATTTACTTTTTGTAGAGCAGGTCTCCTATACTCAGCGAATTCTCTACAACTGAGCCATATCCCTAGCCATACTTTATGTATTATTTTATGATGCATCACATAGAGATTATTTAAATTAAAAGCACATGCAAACTTACTCTTAAATTTAAATATCAATATTAATTGCATTTACATGTGGATAATTAAGCAAGAGGATTACACTTCAATGTGTAATTATCTGGTCAGTAGAAAAGTAATATAATGAAGAAAGTACAATAGATTAAATACTGTTTAGGTGACTAAAACAGGTAGTAAATGTATGTAAATGCTTATCTGATTACCTCAGAGCATAAGAAGTAGGCATATATTCCTTTAATAGTTTGTATTCTGGATCCTGTGTTCCTGGCTTTAGATCATACCTCCAGTGTTAATCAGCTGAGAGACTGTGGATGGTAAACACACACATGCTCCAACTTAACAAAGGAGTTACATCCCAATACATATCTTGAAAACTGAAAATTTCATTGTAGAACCCTTGTTTAATACAACTCAAATAGGCAACACCAAAAGCTTCACAATGTATACACTGTGCTGCCTCCTTTATAGTTGCTTTGCTTGCAAGCATTTTGTAACAGCACCCTAAATTATTAGAGAGCCCTTAAGGTTTGAAATGGAGGCTTACCTCACGCTAATTCTAGCCCAGGCAATGATGAATGTGAAGCAGGAAACAAAAAAAATCTTAGATTTAAGTGCACTGTGTTAGCCACAATAAATAAATGCTCTTTGTCTGAAAAGACAGCTTGATAATTAAGAGGTAAACTCAGTAAGTTTCACTGCGTGAAAGACTTAAGAGCACTGAGGAAGGAAGAAATGCAATGTCCATGTATATGTTGTATGAATTTAGTGAAAAATAGGAAGAAAAGTATGTGTAAGAGGCAAAGCTGTAATTATAAATTCAGAGTTTAAATTTTCAGCTGTCTTTAGCAGAGATGCACATAGAGCCTTTGGGAATCCCACATTTAGTTCCTACTTAACATGGACTCTGACTTAGAATTAGATGAAAACATCAAAGCCAAGAAAGAGAACAATAAAAGAAAAAAAGTGAGACTTAGTTGGAAAGGGACGTTAATAGGCAGAGAAGTAGAAGGAGGATTAAAACGGCAATAGGCCAACTTGGAAACATTATGATAACAAATTCCTGAAGAAAAGAGAGTCCAACTGTCCAGGATTTGCATTTGAATTTTGCCACTGGCCATCTGTCTTGCCTCTATGAACTGATTCCTTAATGCAATATCTCCGTCACCTTGAAACTCGAAATGATAATAGTATATATTGGTTAAAAGCATTGCAAGAATTTTATGAAATAGTGAGGGCTATGGGTCTAGATTATTCTTCAGCATGTGGATTACTAAGTATTAAATTAAAATCAAAATGAATCAAAGAAGTAAAATTTAAACCAGAAATACCAAACCTGCTGGAAGATAAGATAGGTAAAACCCTTGCAATCATAGCTTAGGCAAGGACTTTCTGAACAGAACTCCACTTGCAGAGGAAAAAAGAACTAACAAATGTGATCATACCAAATTAAAAATCTTCTCTACAGCAAAAGACATGAAAAACAGAGGGGAAAAGGCAGCCTTCGGAATGGTTAAAAAAAAGAAAAGAAAAAAAAATAACTGTGCCAGATATTATTCGAAGGACTCATACCTAGAATTTAAAAACAAACCAAAAAATACAATTCCCAAAATAAAAGACCCAATCAAAAATGGACTAGTGAAATGAAAAGACATTTCAGAGAAGTGCACATGACTAATAAATACATAAAAGAAATGTTCAGTATTGTTCCCAGCAGAGAAATACAAATTAAAACAACCCTAAGACTCTGTCTTACCCTAGAAATAATGACCATCATCAAGAAATAAAAAGATAACAAATGCTTGAGAGACTGCAGGGAAAACACTGTTGATGGGAGTATAAATTAATGCAGCCACTATGGAAACCAGTTTAATGTTTCCTCAAAAAATGAAAACTAGAAGTTTGATTCTACTCAAATGTTCCCATTCTAGGTATCTTTGAAAAAGAGCTGAAGACATTGTATGACAGAGACGCTTACATACTCATGTTTATAGCTGCACGACTCATAATAGCTAATTCTTGGAAGTGACCTGTATGTCCAACGAAAGGTGAATGGATAAAGAAAATGTGCTATTTACACTCTATGACGTATTACTCTGCCTGAAAGAAAGATAAACTTGATTCATTTGTAGGAAAATTGATATAATCTGAGATCATAATATTAAGTAAAATAAAGCAGACACACAGACTTAAATTTCACAGTGTTCCTCTTACATGATAAATTCAGAATACAAATAAAGGGAAAAATAAAAGACACATAGTGGGAAATAGGAAGATAGATCTTAAAGGGAAAAGGGACCAAGAGATGAGAGAACAGAGAGACAGGGAAAGGATAAAGATGATAAAATAAGGAATTGAGATGTCTTATATACACACACCAACTCCGTAATGCAATGTTGATATGTATCAAAAAATAAAAGGATGTAAAAAGACGGTAAGATGTATTATGTGGATGTACCTATTTCCTGCAAGCAATGTAAATATTATGTACTACACATATATACTAAGAACTAAAGAATAAAAAAAAGAAAGTTTTAAAACAATATTTGACATGACATGAGTTCTGAATAAGCTGTTTTTATTGCAAATAATTGAGATTGTAGGATCTGAAGTTAGACTGAGTTGGAAACCTAATCCTGCCAATAGCAGTAATAATACTACTTCCCATGAGTTAATCATTTTTGTGCCTCAGTTTACTCATCAGGGAAAAGGTAGTATAATGTGTATCACAAAGGTATATTGGAATGACCAAATAGATTTAATGCATATAAATTAAAGAGAATGCAATTGTAGTTTACAGCTTACAAACCTTCTCCTAGGCACACAAATGTTATATTCAATCATAAACATATACAGCTATTCCTAGACTGTTTTTCAGTGAAAATTACTTTTTAAATTGATCTTCTTGCTTATTTTGAGGGAAACATTTTAAGGAAAAAGACAAAGTATAAACAAATTCAATGATTATTTCAAAAGTCAAAACATTACCTTCAAGTAAAAATCATTTTTGATAGGATTATATCAACAAGTTTACACTGAACAATTCAGGATCAATTTGTCCTCGGGTAGGACAGTACCTGTCTGTTATGAAAAGTGTATCAAGATAACTGAGTGTAGAAGATGTTCAAGTGAATATTGTGGAAAGTGGTGATATTTAAGATCAAGCAAAAAGAACTCAAATCCATATTTTTAAGTGATTGATTTTATGACATGCATTAAGTTACTAAATATCATTAAGCTCATATTTTTTTTCACATTAGAAGAGTAATAGAGGGTCAGACATGGTAGTGCATGCCTGTAATTCCAGCACTCAGGTGGCTGAGAAAGGAAGATTATTGTGTGTTTGAGGCCAATGTGGGATACACAGTGAGCTCAAGATAAGCCTGAATCACAAAGTAGTGAGACAATTTTTTAAATAACCAGGAAAAAAGAGTAACAGGAATAGCCTTCTTTATAAGCACCATAGATGATTAAATGCTACATTAAAATTCCTAGGCTTTTCACCAAATATGAATTTTCTCCTGTTATTTCAATGAAAATCATTTCCAGACATGTGTTTCAGGCACATCTCACTTCAGATTATTCCAGAAAGTAGCCTATCAAGGTAAGGAGTAGCCCAGATGGTTATGGGACAAGACCTGGAAAAACAAATTGCTCTAAAAACAAAACAAAACAAAATCCTGATGGAATAATAGAATATTCTATTTTGGACACAGCCACATCATAGCAGAGGTTTTAAAGTAAGTCAAAATTATTACTTTTTTGCATTAGCAAATTGTAATTTCTTAACACTACGAAAGAAACCTAGAATTTTTGGACCTAATTATTGTGAATAATCAAATAAAACACATGTTCACTAATGTGTCGATTGTGCCTTTGTACCAGGAATTATTTATGTGTTCTTTTGTGAAACTTGATTTTCATTGAATTAAAAATGGACAGTACTTTCCTTATGACTGTGTTAAAATTTGTTAAAATACAGAACATTAACTATATCAGTTTTATTGCAATATGAGGTTATGAATTATGAGGTTATGAATTAACTGTTTTTTTCTTAATCTAGTTGTTCCAAATAATGCGTAAAGTTGTGTGACATTTTCTCAAATGAAAAATATGTAAAAATAAAGATGTGACACAACCATGGATATTTAGAAAATGGCAGCAAAGTTTGCTGGTGCTTTGCTATTTAGTTATACAGGAAGTTATAACATTATGTTCAATAAATCTAATCATTTGTTGAGTGAAGGCATTATGTTGTGCCAGTATAAATATTATCTGAAATGTTCAGATTTTGAGGTGATGCACATAGGGCTTGCTTTATAGAAATGAATCAAAAATGTATAGATTATATAAATTAGAAATTTTCTTTGTAATTTTTAATCTATATTTCCTTTGAAATAATGATCTAAATAAGAGAGAATATCTGACATTTTGATCTATCTTCTGTCAGGGAACATTTCTTTGAATAAAAATATTTTCATTGCCAAAATGCCTAATATTTAGATCATTATATTACCATTCAAAAATTAATAATTTGGTAGACTGAAAGAGTTAATTCTACTTTCAGAAAACTTTAGGCACCACAAATCTCCAGCTCTCATTTGATTTAAGTCGCTCAAATTAACTATTCTGGAAAGCCAATCTTGGTGAGTTTAATGGAAGACTAATTTAAAAAGTGAAAATAAAATTATAGGATCTTCTTATGATGTCACTTTTCTTCAAAGTTCAGAGTGAATACCAGTTTTGACCTCAAATAAATGAATAGTGATCAAAAATGAATAAGCAACTTGTAAGAACTTCCCACATTTCCAGTACTCCAGTAGTCATGTAAATATCTAGGCCCAACACTTGATAACTAAGTGATCAAACTAATTAACTAAATAAATAAGCAAGCAAACCAGTAGGACCTCTTATGAGGTCTGGTTGGAGGAAGGCATCCAGTATATTATCCTAATGTCTTTAAATTATGTAAACTTAACAAAGAAATAAATAATTCGGTGGTTATTGTCCTTATTTTTTTCTGTCTTTAATTATTTTAATTTAGTTCAAACTGAAAAGTTCTCCCCATGGCTGCAGAGTAAATTCTAGTCTATATTCCATTACTATGCATCCATTAACTTACAGATGAAACTGACTTTCAGGAGAAATCAGAAAGTTACTTTTGGTCAATTGATGGCAGCATTCAGGGGTACTATGGAAAGCTGACATATTATCTTGTTTGCTAAATACAAATCCCACTGAGGTGATGCCAAAAGCAGCATCATCTGAGAGAATGGTTTGTTTCTGGTCCATGTAGTTATGAAAATGCAGCTAATTTGTATGAAATTATGATCATGTTATTAAATTATGCCACTGAAAAATAAAAACAATTTAGAAAAAACTAAAAAAAAACAACAGTTTGATTTTTGCAAAATGTTACTGAGAATAACAGTACTCAACATTTTTTAATAAATTGAGATGTTTATGTATTCATATTCAGTCTTAGGAAGTAATATAGAAAGTGTCCTTGCATACTTTGCCCAGTTTCCTACAATAATAAAATTTCACAAAACTGCATGACAATATTGCAACCATTATAGTGATATTAGTATAATCCACTTACTCAGATTTCTGAATAAACAGTCAGCATATCTTCTATCATCTAAGCATTAGAGAATTTTTAAAATGATGTGATATCCTGTTAGTTCATGAATATAGGTTTTCTACCATTAAATAATTCCAATAAGGTAGAAAGAGATTTTTATTGATGGATGTTTTATAGTTTAATAAAGAATTCCTGGTTTAAACAAGTCTGTGCAACTACACTAAGGTATATTAATGCAAAATTTTCAAAGCTAACAATTCAGTGTGTACTTTATTTTTAAAACCAAAGTACAGGAAATTATAGAAATGATGATAACACTCATGTATGAATGTTTCAAACTTTATCCAGGTGTGGTTATATTATATAAGCACCTCCAGATATTAGGGAGGAAGAGGCTGGAGGATCACGAGTTTGAATCCAACCTGGATGCAACTTACCAAAATCAACTCCAAATAGATCAGTTCAGTAGTAGGGTATCCCTGAGTTGTATTACTAGTAGTACAAAGGCAAATTCTAATTTATTCATGAAAATCAAATAATTGCATACTTGGACATATAACTACGTATTAAATATTGAAATTTTCTCTCAAATTCTAATTCTAGTATCCTTATGATAAATTTTAAAATTCAGATATTAGTTTCTTTAAATATACAAAATGGTAACACTTTTGGTTATCAATGTGTCACTGGAGAGTCATTTAAAAATGGGCATAGAGCAAGTGAGGCACAGGCACACAGTTTTAGTTTTGCCTTACAGATTGCATTAATTAGCTAACATTCTGCACGTGTTAACTGGATAGGGGTAATGGACTTACCCTGCGCACTGAGAAGATGTAGGCCTTTATCTTTTAAAGAAATGCAGAAAAACCACCTTTTTGAAAATATTTTTAGATTATTTCATTATCTCCAATGAGCCTATGTAAATCTCTGATAAAAGTCTGGGCTTTTCTTTCATCCACAACGCAAACAGTTTTATACTTTCCAAGTAAGAAAACGATGTACTTAAATTTCACAAATGACATCTCCCATATCATCAATAAAAATGATGTACATCTTATTGTGGAGATACTCAGAAAACAATTCCCTAAAACACCTTTATTATAGGGAATAAAACAGATGTATAACTCCCTCCTTTGGATGTCAGATTTACACAAAAAAGCAACAATGTACTCCCAAGCATTTTATTACAGAAGCATTAGCTTCGGTATGTTTCATGCAATACATATAATGTCTACTGTAAGTATGTTTTTAAACCCTTTCTATAATTGATTCATCAAAAATATGAAAGGATCTTAGTAGAAATACACAAGAAACTTCCAACTCTGCCTATATCACACTTAATAAGTTATAACAAACATGACAAAGACAAGACAATAAAGATGAAATTTATCTTCAACCTACTTTTTGTAAACTATTCAGTTCTCTGAAAATACCTAAGGCATAAATATTATGACAATACAAAGAAAGCAGCCTGAAACTCCTCATTGGAAGCCAAAATACATTACTTCCTCATGCTGCAAGAAGTAAGACTCGGTTTAAGTGAACTTCTGCAGCTCGTACATCACATTTATGCTTTCACTTGCTTTTCTAAATCTGAGTTGTCATATTTACTTCAACACAGTTAAATGACATGCACACTAAGGAGTGAATTAAGCATGATTAGGTATCGTTACGAAGTATTATTCATCGGACCCCATAATGTATCTCCTCAGTTCCTTAAAATCCTGTCATAGGCCAAAATTAACTTTTGTAGTTTTATAAAACTCTTTCTTAAGGTCAATAGAAGAGAAACAATCTTTAGTATGTTCTCAGAAAAGACAGAATAGCAACTATGAATATGTGTAATATGTGTCAATGGGAATGTACATTTATGCACATATTGCATAAAAATAGCTGCACTTGGGCCGGGGATTTGGCTCAGTGACTTAAGTGCCTGCCTAGCAAGTGCGAGGTTGTGAGTTCGATCCTCGGTACAAAAAAAAAAGCTGCACTTTTCCTATGGTTCAGTATGCAACCTTGTTAATTATTTTGTTTACTATCTATGTCACATAATAAATAAGGTTTTCTAACCAGTGAAGACGTGGAGAATGAGTGTACTTATTATCAATATTCTATAAATTAAAGACATTATGTAACTAAAGATGTAAAATATGAAGAAAAAATCATGACATCTAAAGAATAATAAAGTATGTACAGTGTCCTTTCACTTTAGGTATGTCATTCAAGATATATGCAATAAATATTAATGTAACATACATATTTCATTGATCCTCTTGCTAATTTATTGTAGCTAGTTATTTTTTATTTGCTAAGTGTGTTATAATGTTTTTTTAGAAACTAAATTTAATCGTAGGTTCTACTTTCCTGAATAGTTCCAAAGCTGAAATTAAAACTACAAGTTATCTGCACACCTTTAAAAAAAATTAAAATTTAGCCACCTCCAGAAAACTACTAAAAAGATAATTTCCTTATTATAGAAAATGATATTATATTATGCAAAGAATAATCAAAAGTATGATGTAATCTATTACTAATTTACACATAATTTAAGGAAAAAAAGTTTAAATATTTGACAGGTCATTTCTGGTTCTCAGAATAGTTCTACTTACCATTATGTTTGCTCCTCAGAGTAAGAGGAAGAAAGTCCCCGTATGAGAAGCAATGAAGACAGTTATTCAACTCAACTATTAGGACTCACCTGGCCCTCCGCTCCTGACAGGGCCCAGAGACACTGTTCACCAATACAACCAGCCTCTGGGTAAACCAGAAGCATGTACATTTTCTCTCACTGCCGTATAAATTCCTCTCCGGACTAAGACACAAAGCCTTCATTTGTGCTGTAGGACACCACGAAATCAGATGAGGGATGATGTGCCCCCTGCCTTTACCATCTGTCTTCAGATCATTGCAACTCTATCTAATTTAAACAAAATGTTCCCTCCCTTTTTGTACCAAGTCAAGCTTCCTTTGCATGCTCCTTTCTTTTCCACACTTTCTTTTCTAAAATAGTCAAGAGAATGTAACACATGCTCCCATGTTTTCACTTTCTTGAAAATAATGCCATTTTTTAATACATCATACCATTTGTACCTTTTGTGTACCACCACATTCTTAAGTGACTTACTTTCATTTTCACATCCCTAGTATCCAGCATAATTACACACATATGTCATTAATGAATAAAGGACTCTGGACTTAAAATTATAATAAATTACAAATTGAAAGATATCCAAATCTCTACAAAGAATATCTGATATAACATTAGCTGATTTAGGGAGTAAAGTTATTAAGTAGAAAGAAGCAAATTAATATCTCAGTCTGTCTAGCCTCCTACAGTTCTTTTGTAAAAATACATTCTGGCAAATATGTGTGATTTTCAAAGTTTACAGATTTGGGGAGGGCACACATTGAGAATAATAATCCAAAAGTAGAGGCTAAGAAAGCAGCACCTATAGTAAAACTGGAAGGATACAGAGATTAACATGGCCCCTGAGCAAGGGTGACACACAAATTCATAAAGCAGTCCATATTTTACAAAAAAGAAAAAAAGAGGAGGAGGAGGAGAAAGAGAAGGAGGAGGAGGAGGAGGAGGAAGAAAAAGAAGAGGAGAAAGAGAAGGAGAAGGAGCAGGAAAAGGAGAAGGAGGAGGAGGAGAAGAGGAAGAGGAAGAAGAAGGAAAAAGAAGAAGACGAAGACGAAGACGAAGACGAAGACGAAGACGAAGACGAAGAAGAAGAAGAAGAAGAAGAAGAAGAAGAAGAAGAAGAAGAAGAAGAAAAAAGAGGAGGAGGCTAATGGTCATCCCAGAAACGGCCTTGAAAGGAAGTTGAAGTTTCCTAATTTCATGAATCTCATCCAGCTTTGGATAGAATGAAAATTTGAATGAAAACATATTATTTCTAGTAGCATGTATGATGCAAGATAAGCCATTGGAGTAGACTTGAATAAGTAAGACAGACAAAAAAAGAATCAACCTGAGGAAAGCTTCAATTCTTAAGTATAGAAATGAACAAAAAGGAAACCATCTGAAAGAAAAAAATATTATTTTAGAGACTATTTTGTGATTTACTCTCTTTGTAAGTGGAAGTAATTCATCTCACCTGTCTACAACTATTATTATAACCATAATGTTAAACATAAGTAGTGGTTTTATGCTAAATATTATTCTAAGAATATTCAAATAATGTAATCTTCAAAGTATTGTTTCAAAATTTTATCCCCGTATTTACAAATGAGGAAACAGAAAGAGGAGGATTTAGGTGACTTGCTGAGGTCACACGCCTGGTAAGTCCCAGACTACAGGTTCAAACACAAGCCTTGAGCTCATAGTCAGCTTCACTGTGCATCCAGTCATCTCCGTCTGCAAAAGGAGTCACAGCTACACTGGGTTTTTGTCACTAGTTCCCTTTAGTTTATGCAACATAGTTCCTTCCCAAGCTGAAAAGCCCTAGAAATAGAATCAGAGATAGCAATTGAGAAATACATGGTTTCTTGGGTGGAAATAGATCAGGAAGAGTCTCGAAGCTGGTGAAAAAGTCAATGGATTAGGTAATAGAGTAAGATACTGTGTCACATCCAGGTAGTTCTAGAATATACAGCTTCCTCTCAGAAGTGACCACCAGCCTTGTACCTTGGGGTAAATGAGTACAAGTTTGCTTTCTATTTTACTTTGCCTTTAATTTTATTTTTTAATAACTGAAAAATGCATCACAGGCCTTGAGCAGTGAAGGGATGGCAACCTGTAACTTCCTAGGCCAATTTAGTCAAATTCTCCAGAGAAGGCAGGAATTGAGCCTCTGCTCCCCAGTACCTACAGCTCTTGGGAAAGGGATCTGTGTAAGTCCCATCTGCATCCCAAACTGCTCCTTAACTAATCTTCATTGTGGTTATCAATGTTTTGCATCATTTATTAGTGCAATCTGCCAATGAGGGAAAGGGAAAGTATAATGTTGTGGTTTTGAGTTTGGTTGAATATGCTACAACATAAATAAACACAAAAACTAATCAGATGAAAGATTTTAACAGATACTGAATGGAGTACACGATACATGATATGACCCCAAACAAATGGAGACAGTCATAATTATCACAGGTGTTGCTGTTGCCTAGTCATAGAATGTGTAATGATGATCAAAAGGCATAGATGCTATGCTTTGAATAGTGTTCTTCTCAGGCCCATGTATTAAAGCCTTGTTCCCCAGAAAGACGCTCTTGGGAAATGATGGAACCATTGGCAGGTTGACTGGAGAAAGATGCTTAGGTCACTAGGTTGTTTGAAAGAATTATGAAGCCCTAGCCTCGGAGTCTTTCTCTGCTGTGATTAATTTGCTTCATCATTCACTCCAAAAGTAATGGGGACCCTTGCCAGAGGTCCAAAGATAGACAGCTACTTAATCTTGGACTAGAACACCCAGAACTGTAAGCCACAATCTTTCTGTTTGTAACACAATTGTCTCAAGTATTTTATTATCGCAACTCAGTGTTAATGCAATTTTCGAGTTTGTAGTTATTCACTACAGAAAATTTACTATTAATGAGGTGATAAAAGTGTCTTTTCTTTCATATAAAACATCTTAAATATGCTTTAAGCTATAACAAAATGCAAAGCATTGTTTAGTAATAAGAATTGTGAAAGAAAGAAAAATAATATTTGTCATGAATATTTTTTGTACCAGGCAATCAAAAAAAGTGAGATTACGAGAGATTTTATCTCCTGAGAGATGGACTTTCGTGGAGATTTTGTTTAGAGTGGAGTAAATGCTTCTGCCCCTCCAAACTCTGTTGTGACCAATATCTTCTAGTGTATTCAAAAGATGCAATTATTATACATAAACATACAACAAATTATTTTTATTTCTTTACTTAAATAGAGAAGGAAAATTAAACAAAAGTGTGGCATAACCACCAATTAAATGAGTATCAATATGAAGCAACAGTATTCCAGTGGGACAGGTTCAATGCAGTGAGGACCCAGGGGTTTGCCACTTGTCACCTAGGCAGTAAATGGCTGTCCTCAGGCAGCAGTGAGGTAGGGCAGGTGGAGAGCGCTGCCCACGCTCCTCAGGAGAATCATCTGATGGTTCTGATGATAAAGTGCTTAATCCAGTAACGGCAGTACTTGAAAACGGCAGTATGGAAATTGCAAACTATCAGCTTTAATGACCAAGAGTATAAAAACAAAGCATATTAATCATACTTTTCTAGTGGAAATTCAAGTCAGGAGCAAACTTTTTAATGCCTCGAATTCTTAAAATATCAACTTCTGTGTTATTTTGCTTTCCCAAAGCCCACTAATTGATAACTTACTGATTGCAGTTTTTATAACTAAATTACATTATGCATTCAAAAAGATTATAAAGATTTCAGTGAAATTACTTCCACACAATAAAAATTCTGTGGCAAAATTCCAGAATGTCTTACAACAGAATTAAAACAAAAACTCGGCATACAACTCACCTTTCACATTTCACACTGAGTTAATTTAATTAGTACCAAGGGAAGAACCTTCAAGTTCAAATCACTTTCAATGATTTCTTTTTAGAAAGTGACTTGAGACTGTATGACATGGCACAATAACATGTCAGTTGAAAAATAGAAACAGAGTATCCCTTACTAAGCCAGCTTTGCTTCTGATGATATTTTTTGTTTTTAGGCCTATTGGATTAACGTTTATACCCAGGCATTTTGCAGTACTACAATAATCTCAAGTCTCATGTTTATTAACACGTCATAAAATATGCCTACCAGGTGGAATATTAACAATAATTAAAGACAATTGAATTCTGAGAAGTTAAAACTAATAAATGCATAGGTAAATACAATAGCTAATTTTAGATGAGTATAACAGAATGAACATGTATGGTTCCATAAACCACCTATGGTCTATTGTCCTATGTTACAAGTTTGAGACAACATTTAACTCTCAAATCTTGATATTGTTCAAAGTCAGCTGAAGAACTATTAATTTTGTGCATTCAAAAATTACTTTTTGAAACTTTACTGTATGTTCTACCTTCTAGTAGGCATGGGATAAAAATCTAGCCCTGTTATAAAAAGCCATAGATGGTTCCCCCTTCGCCTTTAGGGCTGGGACTATAGCTCAGTGGCTTAAGCACCTACCTGTCAAGTGTGAGTTTGTGAGTTCAATCCCTGGTACCAAAGAGAAAAGAAAAGAAAAAGCCATAGATGTATTGTAAGAAAATTACATGGAGTTTATTGTTTAAAATTAAAGGTAATGTGGTCAGAACAGCACAATAGATGACAAATTTAAATTACTGTATACTGAGAAGTAAATCAGATCTTAGTACTGCAAAAGCCCTTTAGATGTGTTATGCACAGGTACCAATGTCACATGATGAATGTAACTTATATACAAAACATGCGCAGAAAATGAAAGTTAGAAAGAATCGAAACAGCCAAACTTGGAGTGCGTGACTGTAATCCCTGCACTGAGGAGGCTGAGGCAGGCAGGAGAATCACAGTGAATTCAAGGCCAGCTTGGGCTAAATAATGAGTTCATGACCAGCTTGAACTACATAATAAGGCTCTGATAACAAATGGACAAAGCTATTGCGAATTAGTTTTTAAGAAGTGTAACAGTGATCCAGGCATGATAATACATGTCTGTAATCTCTGCTCTCAGGACGCTGAAGCAGGAGGGTTGCTGCTAGTTGGAGGATGGCCAAGGAGGGTGAGTTCAAGCCACCTTGCACTACACACAAGACCCTGTCACAAAAAACAATATTAATGGTAAAGTGTACCACAAAAAGGAGTAACTTATAGATTAAGTTTGTGTGGTAAAAATCAAAGCTATGGCCAGGGGTTTAGCTCAGTGGCATAAACATCTGCCTGGCAAGTGTGAGGTCATGAGTTAGATCACTGCTACCAAAATAATAATAATAATAATAATTGACCATAGCTATAATATAATATAATATAATAATAATTATTATTATTATAGCTATGATCAAAAAATTTCCTGAAATGAGCAACTTATATGGAATTCCAAAGGAGTTAATAGGAATAATTTTTAATAGGAGGAATTGTTGAATGCTGATGTTATTCCACAGAGGGGAAACTAGTGACAACCTTAAAATATCCACTCGTCAATTAATTCCAGAATTTATAACACTGATTTTAATAAAACAATTCAAAGTTCAGAATTAAACAATAGTGAAGCATATTTTCATTTTTTCAGTGCAATTTAAACACTTTAAGCAATTATTTTTAAAACAAAACATACATGGATTATTTAATATATGACAATCCTAATTCCTATTTAAATTAAAAAATAATTGTTATGATATCAAACAGAGTATATATATTAGAGATTATGCCTCACTCTCCCCCCATCAAATTAGCAAACCCTGGGAATATCATTGACCTCTCTAATTTGCATATAGCAAACAGTCACATGTACATCTGTTCAATGGGTGACTGAATGAACAAATGTCTTACACAGAGGTCACAAAGATACAGTGCCAAACAGCCACAAGAGGTTTGAGCTGGCTCAGGCTTTCAGTCCATCAGTGACCAGCTGTAAGGCAGAAATGTCATGGCTGACTGGCTGGCAGAAGGAAAGCTGTTCAACACATAGCAACCAGGAAACAGAGAAAAGGGAGGACCTGGGGACATGAAGACGTCCTTCCAAGCCACACTTCTAATGAGTCTTCTCCAACCATGCTGCACATCCTAATAGCACATTTAGCTACTGAACCCACTGGTGCATGAATCCACTGATGAATATAGCTCCCCAGGTTTCAGTGAACTTGCACCTACAATAGAGTTTAGAAGGACTTTTTAGATCTATGCTACATTTGGATCCTTGACCCCAAAATATTCATGTCTATTTCATTATCCAAAATGATGCATTTAGCTCATCTCTAATCCTCACCAAACTCTTAACAGTCCAGAACTGTTGAAAAGTCCAAGTCCAAAATCTTATGAGATTCAAAACAAACTCTTAGCTGGGAGCTCCTGTAAAAAGTAAAAATAAAGCGCAAATTGCCAATGTACAATGGCACAAGGTAAATAGTCATATTCCAAAAGGGAGGAATAGATAGAATCAAACCAAAAGCAACACTGACTGATGCCCAGCAAAGAAAACATGAAATCCTGTCACTCCACAGTGGCACCTGGAAGAGGATGTGGGGAGATGAGGATTGCAGAGGTTGGCAAGCCCACTCCTTGGCTTTGCCAGTTGAACCCTCATTGCCTTTCTCTTGGGTTGCTCTGCCCACTGCCTGAAACATGTCTCAGCAGACAGTCCACATTTTTGATATCTGCAGGTTCCTGGTTTCTCCACTGAACTTTTGGCATTGCATTTACAGTTTCATGGATCACCCTCTTAGGGACACACTGCCTGGCCTCCTAGAACTTTCTCTTAAATCTAGGTAGATGGTGCCGTATTTCAACTTTTGTATTTTGCATTCCTGAAAAACAGCACCATGTAAGTGATACCAAGATCTACTACCCACTCATTCAATAGTCAGGCCCTCTTGAATCATGGCGACAGTGGCCTCTGAGTACATGAGTTACCAATCTCAGGGAAAAACACTCCTTAGAACTGTGAGTGAGCTGGTCAGTCGGGGGATCCCTTTTTAAAATAAAAGCCATAAAGTGCACCTCTGAGCCTGCAGGGGTTGGGCTTTCTCAATTCCTAAAATAATTTTAGACATACATTATCCTAATACAAAGTGGTTGTCTTCTTTTTAATCTATTAGGAGCCGTGATGTACTTTGCCCCACTTTTCAGGTTCTTCCTTTCTGAAAAATTTTTAAATGAGCTTTTTGTTCTTTATCCTCATTGTAAATCTGCCTGAAAGCAGACAAAAGTACCCAGGCCACAGCCTGAACTTTTAGATGCTTCGAAATGTCTTTCACAAGATTAGTCAGTTTCCCTCAATCTTATTTTCCCACAATGTCTCAGGACATGAAAAAAAATGTAGAAGGATTTTTCTGCCAGAACATGATGCTCATAGCTTGTAGTCCATCTGCCAGTGGAATCCTTGTCCCCAACTGAAATCTGCTGATTGTAAGCTTTACTGTCTACATTTCTATCAAGCTCTACTCTGCTGAGTTTTGAACAGAATCTCTTGTCAACCTTGGCTTATATCACTTGACAGCTTCTCTACCTAGCATCTAAAACTTTTCCAAACTCCCACCAGAAACCACTTTCAAAGAGTTCAGAAACACATGGTCAGGTCCAGTCACAGCAATAAACCATTGCTAGTAACAATTTCTGTCACATCCCTTATTCTATAAGAAACAATACCCAACATTCACAATTTACGGGAGGAGATGTTTACTTTTGCCCATGATTTCAACCCATGGTTGGCTAACTCCAAGGCAGGAATAGGGTGGCCCAAAGGCATGGCACAGAAAAACATGCTCATTGGCTGTAAGAAGCAAACAGAGAAGTGGGGAACTGGCAAGAAAAATAGATCAAGGTGTCACCTTCAGCCAGTCCCCACCTCTCATCAGCATATTTATTTACTGAACTCATCAATGGGTATAACCACTGTTGAATATCACTTCCCCAGTATCCAATCACCTTCCAAACACATGAGAATTTGGGGGAACAGTTTAGCAGTAATCTAACAAGAGGATAGGAAATTGTGTATTTTATTTCCCAGATTACCCATCAAATGAATCCTACCTTGATGTTATGTATGCAGAATTTCATGAGGATTATATGTTTATCTTCTTTACCAAAGCTGTATGACACATGATTTTTGAAAGTAAATACTATAAGTAAAAATAAATGACTATAGAATGTATTTAAAGCACGCATAAGATATATAAGGTGGGATGTAACAATACTAAATTAAGAGGGTTTACATTAAAAAAAAAATTATGGTAAAAGATGTGTTGGCGTTAATCCTTCTCAGCATACTTCCCATTACTCTGAGCATGTTTATCCTGTTGTTCTTCCCCTTACTGGGAAATTCTGGAAGTCCTCATTCCTGTATGTCTTTAGTTGTTCTGTTGTTGTTTCTGGGATGTCAAGAATGCATGCCAAAGTTTGCACAGGCATTTTGACTTTGGGGGAAATCCAGAAGTTTCATTGTGCCAAACCTAGTGAATACAATGAATAAAGACAGTATAATGCATTATGAACCTGCTTTTCCATTGGAAAGCTCTCAGCAACAACAATCATCATAATTTTGATCATAGCTTGAAAAGACTCTCATGAAACAGGACTTCCAAAACTGATTCAAAAAATTGCAAGAACAAAAGAATAATGAGATAAGAAGGTGCCAAAGGTGGGGAGTCTTTTGAGGAGGATTAATAGCAGTGTGTCTTTTATGGTAATTTTTAAAATGTAAACATTCATCATATATCTTGATGACCATGCCTTTTATACATTAAATATCATTTACCCACTATCATTGTATTAGTCAAGTTTTTTTCAGAGAAACACAACCAATAGGATATATGTGTGTGCACAAATGCATGTATGCATTACTTACATGCTGTTAGAGGTTAAGAAGTAGCCAGAGTCACAGAAAAAAGAAAAAAAAACTATTGTGAGTCTCTTAGAAGTCTGAAGGCCTCAAGACCTTCAAGACCTCAAGAGATCGAATGATGTGACTCAAAGTCCAGTAGCAAAAGAAGAAGAAGAGGAGGAGGAGAAGTAGGAGGAGGAGAAGGAAGAGATTAGTATTCCAGCAGTTAGATAGGAAGAAAAGATTCACATTTGCCTTTCTTATGTATTTTGTTCTACTTATGCCCTTAATAGATTGAATGAAACTCACTCAGACCAGGATGAAAATCTGCTTTAGTGAATCAATGCATTGAAATGATAATGTCATTGGCAATACCTTTACAGGCACAGGACGAAATAATATTAAATCTGTTCACTGCTTAAAAAAGTCAAGCTGACACAAATTCCACTGTCATACGCCTATGTAAAGTCACATGAGAATCCAAAAGCAAGTGCAGAGAGAAAACATGGCAGACAGAGTAGCAGGCTCCTATGTTAGACAAAGCGGTAGAGGCTTCCCATTCCCCCAAAATCTTCATGCAAAGAATGGGAAGACTCTGAGGTGGAGGTTGGAATGATTAAGGGTTACACCAAACCTTGGAAAAGTTCCAGTTAGCCTTCCACATTGTAGTTTCACATATCTGATTGGCAACATTGTCCGCATCTGAATATGACTACAGAGGGATATTAGAACATTCAAACACAAATACAGCTCTCATTATTATTATTAATTGGCAGACATTATTATCTTCATCTCTCCCTATTAACACAATCTAGTCAAGTACTTCCCTGAACTTTGAGCTGCTGCACCAAACTGCAGCTAGCTACCCATAAATCTCAGCATCATATTAACCACTCCTTAATCGACCTGTGATATTTAACCTGCACTAAGCAAAGTTAAATAGAATATCTGAGATAATTTCTGCAACAGCATGACAGTATAAGTCTTTAAAAACTAGTTTCTTTTTTTAGGGATATAAAAATAAATTAAATCAACCCCAAGAATTATGTTATCTCTTGGAAATTAAATTAAATGAGGTATATTAACCATATCCATTTCCATATGGAAGAATTCAAGTAAGTAAATAGCCTAATTGTATGTATAAGCCATGCAATAATAATACTTGCTTATATTGATATATGTTATGAAGGCCATAAAAACTAATAATTAAATTTTGTGTACATTTGTTCACATTTACATTTTATGTTTCTAAGCAATTTATTGAGAAAACAATAAAAGAAAATCTCAATATGGAGGAATTTCAAAATGGTTTAAATCTCAAGCATATATATTTGTTGTGAAATGGGAATCAGACAAGGTTAATCTGTTACTGCCCTGCTACAAAATATAGACAGAAATTCAAGAGCACATTTGGAATCCTTCAATACAATTGTGAAATTCTGTGATGCATGAGAATGTGATTTCATTTATTACAGTACAAAATATAGGGAAGGAAACATGGCATTCCATCACAGATATTTGAGAAATAGATTTCAAGGTCATTTTCCCCCAAGAACTATTTTTTCTATGTATATAATAATGTATAATTATAATTTACACAGATAACTTTAGAATAAATAATATAATTTTTCATGTAATATGTAGAATCCCGAAGCTATGTAAGACTTTTATTCCTGCCACTACTTATTTTATAGCTATCATACATAGAGTACCTGCATACATTAACAAGTACTCCATATCTACGCACATGCGTACAGTTGTAAGTGAATTATTTACATATGTTCAGTTGTGATGGTCTATTATATTTCATCTCAGAGCACAGTCACTCATATCCATTCTGAATAGTATATTAAATAGATACAGAATTCTGGGTTGACATTATTTTGTTTAATCTTAAAAATTTTCTCCAGCCTCTAGAATTTTTCATTAGATATATACTATTATTAAATTATGGTTCTCACTCTTGAAAAATGACTGTTGGATATTTTAAAACATTCTCCAGACATGATTCTTGTCTTGAATTATTGACCAGCTTACCACAGAAAATGTTAAGTCATCGTAGACTAATCTAGCCTCTGCCAAAGGCTCAGTTACGTTCAAACTCATGAAATAATCCTGAAGAAATAGCATAACAGTAGAGTCATATGCTGACCTATAGTTTATTCAGTCGTACAAAAGGTTACATTATTTTAAAACATTATATTTTCGTTGGTTTGTTGTGTAATCAATAGGTAACTCACGCACACTACTTTTTATCGTAGAATTAGTTAATGGGCATATACTTTCAGCTTGACCTTAATTTTATTTCCCACTTTTTGAGATCAAAAACCAATCTGATTCTTCAAGAAAATAAATGCAACTCTAGTTCTAATTATGTTAAGCAATGTGGAATTACTTGCAACAGATATAAAATTTCCAACAAAAGAAGGTCTGGAAAAGATATTGGTAAATTTCAGTATATTGCTAACTTTCTGAAAGTGAGTAATTTCTAGAAACCATACAAATATCAAGTTCAGTGCTTGCATGTCCTCAAAAAACTAAAATTAGAAATTCCACTTCAGCTGTTCCCTTTCTAGGTGTCTCCTAGAAAGATTTAGAGAAATCATATTACATTGATACATGCATAACCATGTTTAAAGCAACACAATTTTTAAAAGCTAAATCATAGAGCTGCGTATATGTCAAATAACAGATGATTCGATAAAGAAAATGTCGTATTTATACACAATAGGATATTACTCTGACATAAAGAAGTGTAAATTTGAGACATTGGTAGGGAAATGTTTGCACCTTGAACTCATATTAATAAGTGAAATGAATTTCACACACAAATTGAAATGTCTCATGGTTTCTCTTATATGAGAAGTCCAAAATATAAACAAAGAGCAAAATAAAATAAAAGGCAGATACTAGAAAATATGGAGATCTTTCTCAAAAGGGAATAGTGACAAAAGATGGAGGGAATTGGAAGGGAGACAAAGAATGCACAAAGGTTGCAAGTTGTGTTAAGTTTATGTACCAATTCCACAAAAAGTATGTAAAGATTATGTACTTAAAACATATACTAAGAATCAAAACAGATCACATCTCTGAATGTATGCATGCATGTATGTAGTTTAATGGTCTATCTATCTATCTATCTATCTATAATAATAACATACCAAGCAAAGTGATGCCATAATAATGTGAGGACATTATTAAAGACTTCAAATTCAAATTTAGTTCAGAAAACACATACAATGTCTTTAGTAAATAAAACTTTTCCTCCATTAATGTGAATAAAACAAAACAAATCAATTGAAATATTATTACAATTACACTCAGTGGTAAATTCTACACTCAGTGGTAAAGAACTTTTAAAAAGTTTTTACTTTAAAAAAATGCACACACTATCGAGTCTCCCGAAGTTGCAGGTGTGCTAAGTACTATCTCATACTATGGTTTGATGAAAACTGAAAACAAAGCATTTAATTTTCAATGGTAACTTGCTAAAATAGCAATTTCTATGATTTTTATTGAATTGGCAGATATTTTATTGCAATGACTAAATCAATCAGGCCATTATTTTGGCATCCAATATAAAGACAGACATAAAATTAGAGAGCAAATTATGGTGCAATTCTGTGAGATAAAATTTACTACAATTTTATTAAAGAAGGCACTATGATAAAAGGAGTTTAAACAATTTTCCAAGATCAAAATAGGAAACAAAAAATAGATATGCTAAGCAACTTTGGGATTTGAAGACTTTTGTTTTTAAATTAATAGTATTTAATTTTCCCACATATATTCATATTCTATTTTACCTGTGTCCTAAACTAGCATTTAAAGAGATATGTTTAACCTCTTTTATTTTCTCTATATGCACTCTTGTCATGTGTGTAATATATTCTTTTTATTTATATCTCTTAAATTACATCAGTATCATTATCATCACTATCGTTATGTAATCATGACTGACCACAATTTTTAATATAAACATGTGCTTTTCAGAAGGAAAAATCTTGGCTAATTTTCTTTCTTACTGTATTCAATATTTTCTCTTTCAATGTTCAATATTTTCTTTTTCAACATTCAATACTTCTTTATTGAAATGTAATTCCATTCCTTGAAATTTACCAATTTCCAACTGCTCCCTCTCAGTTTGTTTGCAGATGATGCAATCCAAGAACTCCAACAGAGGCCTAAAAATGTGGGTGGCGCTGACCCTACAATGCGTTTTTTTTCCTAAACTTATAAGCAATGATGCAGCTTGATTTATAAATTAGGCATTAGAAAACAATTAGCAACGATAATAACGAAACAGATCAGCTATTAATATGTGTATGTTAATAAATTCTGTGAATATACTCTCTCACTCTCAAAATATTGTCATGTGGATATTAACAACCTCCACATATACTGCTTTTTCTATCCTTATTGAATCAAAATGTTTTAGGTTTTCACTGTAAGAGTGCCCAGTAAAGTTTCTCTTTGGCATAGATAAATTACCAGCTCTCACTAGTTCTGTGCTTTGTAGTTATTAAATAAAGTAAAAGTTAAACATAAACACTGATACCACAATAGTTGATTGAATAACCAAGACAGCTACTAAATGACTAAAACGCAGATACAGTGTAGGCTGGAAAGAAAGGTGAATTATATTCTATAGATGGAGTGAAAAAGCATAAGATTTCATCATGCTACTCAGAGTCCTATGCAATTTAAAACTTTAGAATAATTTATTTCTGGAATCTTCCATTTGACAATTGCAGACTGCAACTAGCATTTTTATGTTGCTTTTGTACCTGCAAGTTTCCTGAGTCTATTTGTTACTTTTATTAGTTTTTTGGTGGACTGTTTGAGGATCTGTATGTAGAAGATTATGTTACCTAAGCACAATGATAATTGAACCACCTCTTCTTCAAATTTGAAGCCTCTTCTTTCCTCTTATTTAATTGCTATGGCTATGATTTCTAGCCCCAAAGTAGTGGGATCAGTTATCCTTGTCTTGCCCCAGAATTCAAAGAGAATATTTTTAGCTTTTTCCTATTCAAGATAACATTATCTCTTGTATTATTACATACATTTTATAGTGGGATATGTTCCTTCTGTACCTTATGATTTTAGTGTTTAGATTTTAGATTTTATCAAGTATCTTTGCTATATCTATTGAGATGATCACATGGTTTTTGTCCTTCATTTTATTGATATGATGTGTTGCATTTATTGGTTATGTGTGTTGGGTCATCTTTGATGAAATGTCAAATGGTGGTTGTGTTTATGACTTCTATTATATATAATTATTTTCTTAGAGATCAATTTCTGTAGCATTCTCCATTCTACCATTCTGCATGCATAATAATTTTATAGTTGAATTTTATAGAGTTTGTTTTCAAATAGATTTACAGATGGTCCACTTTTGTGCTCTAAAACAGTGCTTAATTCCTTCAGGGACACAGAGGGTGAATAAAAAGTGATTATCTTCAGGCGCTTTCAAATGGCATAAGTGTCTCCAAGGTACCAATTTCACTCAGGCCCTTCCCTTAAATATTGTAACTTTCACCTATGAACCTTCTTCACATAGGTGTGGACTAGGAAAATCGATAAAACTGTACCACATCCATGCCTGCTTGTGAGGGCCAGTATAACTTTCAGCTAGTTTGATATCTTCTAGTATAATCTTCAACTAGCTTGATATCTTCTACTGAAGAAGCAGAACTGCTAACCTACACTCACGATGAGGCTTGTATCCAATCTAAGACTGCTTAGTCAAGCCACATTTAAAATTTAGAATGTTAATTTCTCACATATTTCTTGTAATCTCCAACCCCATTTGTTATTACTTTTAATCTTTTATCTTCACTCTTTTATCTTAGCTTTTCAAGATGTAGGCATCTCATCAATGTAATGATTCTGTGCTAAGGCTCCCCAGGGCTTCATGTACCCCTTGTGTAATGTGCATTCATTGCATTTTCCAAACAGATGGCAGCATGGATAGAATGTTTGTTGAGGAAAATCTGGTCCACTGAAAGTACATGAAACCAAATGGCACATATCTTAAAGACATATAGGTATTTCTTCTTGATACAACATAGAACAAGTTGAAATGAATAAGGAAGAGACTTCAATGGTGTCTCTTTCCTTTAAAACAAGAACCTGACTGGGTAATAAATGAAATAAACCTGAACAGGCTCCAGGAATACTTCAAGGTGATTGAAAGAAAGATGATAGAAATCAATAGGAGGTAATAATTAGGAGATTTCACAAATATCTCTGAGGCCAGCAGCAATATAGGCAGAGGTACAATAAATAACAGTATAATGCACTCCTGGCTACTAGTAAATGACTGGGCCCTGCAAGTATTACTCACCATTGCCTTATTTGTTCTCTATCACAGCAACCACACAGACAAGATACATGGGAACTACTACCTGAAAAAATCCCTGGTACATGTTCTTCACATCTTCTTTACAGCTTTCTCCAAATGATAACTTGGCTGTTTCCCAATAACTCCATCTTTACATTGAGAATATTTATACTGCAAATGTAAAAGCAGAATAGAAATGAATGCCTCCTTTCTTTTTCTCATTCTGACGTAACTATTTCAGAAGGTTTTTATGCAAGTTTTTAAATACACCATCACAGTTTCTTATTCTATTGTAAGGACAGGGTGAGGGGAAGTTCCTAATATTAAAATATATTAGAATGAAAATAAAGGTAATCATAAAAAATTACTGCCACTTACAGGCTACATTTTTGTTTTTGTCTCTCAAATTTGTATGCAGAGAGATTAAGTCTCAACACTGTGTGTGTGACTATATTCAGAGATATGACCTTTAAAGAAAGGATTAAGTTAGATGATGCTCTGTGGACTCTAATTCAATATGCAGGTTTTCTTATAAGAAAAGGTAATTAGGACACACACACACACACACACACACACACACACACATAACCACTTGAAAATGTAATGAGAAAAGGACAATGCACAAGCCAAGAATCAAAACCTCAGAAAACATGAAACTTAATGATAGCTTCATCTAACATTTCTAGCTTCCAAAATTTTGAGAAAACAAGTTTCTCCTTATTTGTATCACCAAGTGTTATAGCTCAGATGCAAGAGTCTTGCAAAGCCTGTGTGTTGAAGGCGTGGTACCCACTGCAGTGATGCTCTGATCTGGGTTTTGGGAAGGAACCTGGATCCTGAGGGTTCTGAGTTCATCAGCAGATCAATCCATGAATCGCATCATAAATGACAGCAATGTTGGAAGGTGTTAGAAACACTAGAAGGAAGAGAGTCACTGGGATCGCCACAGGGAGTTTTATATTTCCTGCTCTCTTGTCTCCTTTCTGCTTCTAGAAGCCATGTGGTGAGTAGCTCTGCGCTGCCCTACCTTTCCACTATGACATGCTGGCTCCCCACAGGGCCAGAAACACTGGAGACAGCTGACCAAGGACTAAAACTTCTAAAACTAAATTTTTTTCTTTTAAGATGTTTTTCTCAGTTTGATATGACATTTTGTCATATCAAAAAAAAAAAAGAAAGAAAGAAAAAGAAAAGAAAACTAACTAACACATCTGGACTGTGGTATTTTGTTATGGTAGCCCTAGCAACTAACATATTGCCAGTGTTAGTCTTTGAAATAGAAATATGAGGCTAAAATCTCTTTTCTGAAAACTTGGAGCATAATATGATTTAGACTTAGATTTTTTAAAAAAGAATCTTAGAGCATGTGGCATTTATTGTGTAAAATCCCAGCAGCAGCCTGGAATAATGTCATGTAATCAAACCTATGATTCTCATTTACGAAGGAAAATGTATGAAAATACTCAGTAACAGAAAAACAAAATGTAAGCATCTACACATTAGGTTGTATCAGGATTTTATTTCAAACAAATGGTACTAAACTAAAATAAGTAACCATAAATCAATCTCCAACACTTCGTTTACTTCTTTTTGGAGATGATTTATTAGAGTTTAGTAGAACTCAGTTATAGGGAAGGGTAAGCCATTATGTGCAATATTTTATCATTTCACAAGGTGAATATTTAATGACTAGTGATTGTTTTAGCCTATTTATGAATATCAAAATACCAATCTTTATGTCCCTGATATCAGTTAACTTGTTGTCACGGAAGAATCCCTTGATGTGCCCCTCCTTCCTCCAAGTCTATATATTTAGAAATACAAATACTATACAACTTGATTAAGTGCCCTTTTTATATTTATTTATTTGTATTTGGAATTGAACTTAAGAACTTGTGCTTGACAGGCAAGCACTGTACCACTGAGCTATATGCCCAGCCTATGTCCTTATTCGTAGAACATTAAATCAATCCAGCTTTTTATTCTATATAACATTTTAACTCTCAATTCCTTATTATTTTTCAGCTAAGATATTTTGTCATGACTTGCTTTTAAAGTCCTCCATTCTTACTCTCTGATCCTAGAACTAAAGTGGTCTTGCAGTCATGATGAACAGGTATTCGACTTACTATTTGACGTCAGTCATCAGCAGGTTTCCCCAGTGATGAGATTTCCTTTCTCTAGTCACACATAGACTTACTAAAAGGAAGAGGAGAATGCAGCCCTCAATGAAGCATTAGAACTTGTTAGTTCAGATTCCCTGTAGTACAATATTTTCTTCTAACATGGATAATCCAGAAGGTAGTCCCATCTATCATGATACTGCCAGGAAATATTTCTCAGAGGTGTTTTTCTGACCATTGATCCAATTAACAAGGAGAACAAAGATGTCACTGCACCTGATATTCAAATAAAACAGTAACACCAAAACCTAGGCAAACACAAGGAAAAGAGTGCCATGGAATAATGCAGCTATGAACCTAGGAACTCCATGGAAACTAGACAACAGAAATGAGATAGAGTCTCCTATTCTCCTTCATTGTTTTAGAAGGAATCATCCCTTCCACACCATGATTTCAGAATTCAAGAATGTAGAACTAAGAAAGAATAAATTGATTTTTGTTTTTCAATCAGTCCAGTTTGTGGAATTTTGTCTGGGTTTTCTTTACATTCCAAGTATCATCTCATTGGAGTAGGTACTGCAGTCAGTTTTGGCTTTGTGTATACCAAAATA
The DNA here is from genome assembly GCA_004027295.1 of Dolichotis patagonum. Lineage (NCBI taxonomy): Eukaryota > Metazoa > Chordata > Mammalia > Rodentia > Caviidae > Dolichotis > Dolichotis patagonum. The sequence continues at coordinate 68,673 of PVJX010006734.1, forward strand.
GCCTTTGGATTTTTGTAGAGTTTCCAACAATGTTAGTCTATGATAATTTTAGGCCAAGAAGAGAAACCTAGTCAATGAAGTATGGGTTTGCTGTTATGGAAAAAAGCAGTGTTTGATTAAAGATATTTTTATATCATGGATTTGCCCTTGTTTTTTCTGGCCCCTCAAAAGCTTACATTGCCCACTTTGGAGAGTTTCAATTTGCCTATCCCAAAATCTGTAATGAAATAAAGTCCCAAAAGCTTGATTAAATGGCATAAAATTTTTTATGAGTGAGATTTGTATTTTTTTAATAAATTGAAATGCAAATTACACTTATTTGCAATTTACTAAGAAAATGAAAAAACTTGAATGTGTAGAAAAAATTGTCTACTCTTTCCTCAAAATACTTAGAGTAGTACCTGAGTGGGAGGGAGGTAGAGAGGGGAGAGAGAGAGACAGAGACAGAGAGACAGAGAGAGAGACAGGGAGAGAGAGACACAGAGACAGAGAGAGAGGCTTTTATATAACTCCAAACATATGTATTGAGAACAATATTAACCACCTTGAGAGCTCATTTTTCTTTCATGAAATCTCTACATAAATTATGTCTGAACCTAATTGCTTATTTTACTTTTCAAAACAAGTAACACAAACACAATGTCACTTCAAAAACGTGTTATTCAGTGTCATATATACAGGTTATATGTTTTCAGTAATTCCACAGCAATTTTAAGGAACTTAAAAATGTATTTAGTGATTAACCAATTTAATTTAATTAACTATACATCTCTGTATGCCATGGAAATAAAGACAAAACAGAACAATATTTATAATTCTCATACTTATTTTTAAAGATAGCTTAAAAGTTAAGCTTGTATACATGCACTGGGCTTTTATTCACACAAAATTTTCAAATATCCAAAGAATGTATTAAGAATAGAATCAAGAAAGATTGTATTTTGTTTTTGCTATTGTTTTGGTGGAATTTTGTTTGTTTGTTCGTTTGGCTTTCTTTATCCTGGAAAATACATCTCTTACAGTATTTTATATATGCTGTGATTGAATGTTGAAGGATAGAAATTTCAGATGAATATGATATGATCAATAAAACATTACTAATGGTTCTGGAGTCAAAACCTTATTACAGACACGAGTCCACTTGTGGCTTTGTCAATTGCATTACTCTCTGGAGAGTTAAGAAGCAGTGGCAGCTTCATCTCTCTCAAGCCTGCCTTGACATTCCATCCACTGTGTGTGTGAATGAAACACAATACACATTTGCTGTAATAATCTTGTTACCTAAAGTCCATTGGCATTTCAGTAATCAAAATACAAACAATTTACTGTGGAATATTCGGGACCCTTCTACTGAATACATGTTTCATTCAAGGTAGGAAAGCAATATATTCACTTCCCGCACTTGATGCATAGTATCTTTTCTATGTTAAAAGTACTTATTATGAGTATAACTGAATCTATGTGAACAGTGTATTTTCGAGTTAAATATTATTAGTAACAAAGTTACAGTACTGATACATAAGCAAAATATCATCCAAAAGTATCAAGTTAATAACACCTTCTGTTTAAATATCTAGCTTTAAACCGAAGTTTAGAAGCAGTCTCAGCCTTTATAGCCAGAAACGTGGAGAGCAAGTAAAACTGAAGGAAAAGGGGAGATGTAAATTATACCAGGAACTAAATCACGGGTCCTCTGTTCATTTGTGGATCGCTGAGCTGAGGCAACAGAGCCAGCTCGCAGTCCTGGTAGCTGGGTGTGTGGCACAGGTTTAGCCTTTGGCGTTGCCTCAGGAAAAATACTTCAACAGCTAAAATCTATATAAAAATTTCTACCTTTCAATTATCCCTGCCTAAGAATGGCTTTGCAGCAATGTACCCAAGATCAGAACAAGGTTAATGCATTTAACATTTTCCTGAAAAATAGGTTTTAAGGAAAGCTGTAGGGAGGGGTCATGAGTTACCTTCTTTTGACAGGCAAATCTGCCAGCAGCCTCCACTGCTCACAGGCCTACGATAAAGAGGAGTGCTGAGCGCGTCTTCACAGGGTAGACAGACAGCCGTGCCCTTTCTTCTGTCTTTAATTGTGCCGTCATAAGCAAATTTTGAGAATATTAATAATAAATTCAAGGAATTTTTGCCTTTTTATATATTTCTGAAAAATTTTGAGGATAAAATGTGTTATATTATTTAATTTCCAAACTGTTCCCTTGAAGCTGGGAGGTTATGAACCCATTATGCACATGACGGTTACAACCCCGATATTTACATTTTGTACAGTTTTAAATATGTATTTTTTCACAGCCTTTAACAATGTAGATAAGTATTTTTCTCAACATACACTCTTTTCTCATACACTCCTTTTGTGTAAAATGTATAACACATTTGTGTGATGAAGTCTTATGAAGGCAGAAAAAAAAATCACCACAATTGTAAATTTGCACTAGGTGAAAAAAGTCATTGAATATGTAGTATACTAAACCAGTCATTAGATGTAACCTAGAGATACACTGCATACCTGCAGTTCATAGAGTAGAAATACTAAGAGAAACAATGTGATACAACTTTAAAACTCTATTTCAACAGAAGAATGCCCTTTGTGCCTTAGTCATAGTATTTTTTCCCTTAACTAGAAAAACATATCACACTGAGTGTTTGGAGGTAGTTTTGGGTTAATGTGAATTTTGTTCCAAATAGTGAAAACAATAAAAACAGTATGACAAAAGCTTTATGTATCTATATCTAGCTTCTTCATAGAAACTCTAACTTTGAGTAACATTTACCAAATCACACTATCAAATCAATTTCTTGAAAAAGAATATGAATCAAGTAGGAAATTTGCAATAGAAAAATCATTTAAATGTCTAGTTCTTGTAAACTGTCTTTTAATGTAGACTTTTAATATTTGTATGGCAGGAAGAGATCCTCAGCCTAGTATAATCAAATTTGTGTATTATCTGTAAGTAAAGACTAATTTAACAAAATACACATTTTGTATTACATAAAAAAACTGAAAATCTAGCAAAAGTTTCCACTCTAGAAAGTATTTTGTAGAATTACCTAAAGAATAAAATTAAGGACTTCTGTGTTTAGACAGGGGTGTCAGTATGTGTGTGCATGTAGTGGACCAGAAATCAAATGACCCATGTTTTCCATTTTGAATGATTTTGAATTGAATATTTATTTTAAATGTGGGTCAATATTTTTAATATAAAAATGGGACAATATATCTACCTTACTCTGACTACACAACATCATGATGATACGAGCTATGTGAATGCACAGTGAAGATTATAAAGTGCTTTGCAATGAATTAGCTAACCTTAAACTTGATATGAGAAAGATGGATTGAGAGTATCAGTGGAAGAAAAGAGAAAGAGTGGACTTAAATAATTCACTCAATTTAATGGTGTTTATCATGATATTAAACCAGTTAGAGGTGGCAAGTTCTGTCACTTAGTTGCTACCTGACAACAATAAATTAGCTAGCTGATTTTCCCTCTAAATAGACTGAAAAGATTTGTTGCTTTGGCAGCACGTAAGCACAGGCAGACAAAAAAAAAAGCAAACTAACCTTCCTAACCTCTATTATCTCTCTGTATTTGAAACCAAATGCAGATGGAGAACTGATTATTATGTGACAACCTCTGCTGTAATTAAAAAACATGGGATCTATTGCTGAAGTAGGGGCAGGGCAAAGGGCAGGGGAAGGACTGGCCTCACCCATGCATTATCCGGAGGCCTCTCCATGTGAAAATCTGTCAGCTGTTTTAAGCGCATATATTGACCTGTGACTGACTAGCTAATACAACTATGACAGAAATTTTAAGTGCTATCAATTAGTAACTGTAGTGCAACAGTCAAAAGGTGAAAACTCAAATGTTAGGGCATCCATGGTTTCCTGTCAAAAAACAGGATAAACTTCAACATGTTCGTTTGAGAAAATAGCATTTGCAGCAACATAATGTGACTGAAGTAAATCCACAATGCAGTAGTTTAGCCTTCCAAATATATCTTTGCATCTTATATTCAAATAATTGTGGTGTCCTATGACCCATGCTGTCCAATACATCAGCCAAATTCTAGTCCATTTTATTTATTTTATGCTAATGTTGATTGAAATTTCAAAATTATTCACCAGATTTTAATAGTTGTATGGTGAGTTACAGTTTATGACTGATTACCTGGATACCAAAAATGGTGAAAAATGCATTTTTTCGTTCACTTTAGTTAGTATTAAAAATCAAGTTGGAATATTGAAATAATTACTGAAATGTGGTAAAGTCAATGAAATATCCTCTAAAGTACTGAGTTTCTTAGTTTAGCAATCATTGGTCTATCAGGTTCAAAAAATCTCCTAAGTAAAATACTTTAAAAGTGTAAGTGGTTGATGCTCTATAGTGTTAAGTTCTCTAACCATTTCATCTGCATCCACTTAAAACTTTAAATAGTAGTCACAGAAATTAATTAAATTTCATCTTTGTTAAAACGATACTTTTAATTTACCTCTGTGCAAGGTGAATTTTGGTGCAGTGTGGACGCTATCTTATCCCACATCTTCATACACTTCACATTTTCCCTACTGAATGATAATTCCAGGATCCAGATGCCAAACTGCAGAAATATTCTTCCAGCAGCAGCATATGGTTCCTTGGCAAGCTTATCTAGCATCTGTACAAAAGTTCCTGGTTTCCTCTGGGTATGTGATACTTCTGGCTGCTAAGAGGCTATTTGTGCAGTCTTTTCCTCACACACGCCATTTCTCTTGACAAACCTTTAGTTCTAAGCAAATTTTGCATATTTTTTTGTCCATTTGAGAATCAGTGATATACATAAACTTGCTTTACAACCAGGCAGCTGTCCAAATATTCTTACTTTGTGACTAAGGAGTGGATTTGGCACTGATACAAATTGGTTTAAATAGGATAAGAGTTTATTTAGTTACCTTGATAAATAGCAGTTTGTTCCTAATAAAACAGGAAGATTTTCTACATTGTGTTTGCTATTTGTAATGATTATAGAGGTCAAGGAAAACAGCGTTTGAAATGAAAGCTTCACCAGGTAAAGGTATTTGGAAGCATGAGTTGAACTCAGCATGCAGAAGGTTATAAATGGTATATGTGCTATAGTTACTCACAGGCAGCTTTTCTCTCACTAGGAATACAGCCTTTCTGTAGCTGTTTAGACTGAGTACGCAGGCAATAAGTACCCGCAACTTTCTTACTATGGGAAACAGTTTTATTGGTCACCATTTTAAGCATTAAATACAACCTTTCCACCAAAATTAGAGATTGTTCCATGTTGCAGAATTTGTCATATAACTTACAGAAGATGGAGAGCAAAATCTTTTGTGACTTCTCATGGCTTTCATATCATTTTATTACAAGTGTTGAAGTATCTCCTCAACAGAAAGTAACTGAAGTTTACAAAAAAAGATGTATTTCAGAAAGACTCATTATTCCTGTTGAAAAGCTAAGGACTATCCAGTAAAATATATCAAAAATGATCAATATCTGTGATCTTAATGTTTCTGAAAACTGTCATTCTTAATGTTCCATATATTTCTTGTGTGATATTTTTAAGAAAATTTCCTTTAAAAGGTAAACTTGGAATTCAGAGGTGAAGAATACTTCCACTGTATAGATTTTACTCAAAGATGGCATAATGGCATGAAATTTCTCTAAAAAATTTTAAAGAACTCTACCTAAAAGAAAGGAAGAGGAGTTATAACCCCAGAACCCAGGAAGCTGAGACAGGAGGATTGCTGTAAGTTTGAGGCCAGCCTGGGCTACAAAGTGAGTTCAAGATCAGCCTGAACTGCATAGCAACAACCTGGCTGAAAGATACTGGAAAAAAAAAGAAGAGAAAAGAAAAAGAAAAAGAAAAAGAAAAAGAAAAAGAAAAAGAAAAAGAAAAAGAAAAAGAAAAAGAGAAGAGGAGAGGAGAGGAGAGGAGAGGAGAGGAGAGGAAAGGAGAGAAGAGAAGAGACAAGGAAAGAAAAGGACAAAGAAAAAGAAAAAGAAAAAAACAGAAGAACAGAAAAGGATGCCAATCAACAACAGATAAAGCTATATTAAAGAATGCCAGTCTCATGCATTTTTGAGCACTTTCACAGAATAATGATATTGTCTCCTACACACAAAGAGAGAATCCCTTAAGTATCAAAGGGAAGCCAATGAGGGTAAACAATTTCCTCTACGGAAGGCACCCCAGGTCTTCTGTGTGTTAATGTGTGGTATGGATTTCTAAAGAAAGATATGTCATTCACAATCTTAACGTTACTTTTTTCTTTGTTTTACCTGCTAGGAGTTCTCTCAGAATGATGTTATACAAGCTGCATTTGGGAAAATTCTGTTGTGCTGCTAAGATCTTCATCAGCATTATTAAATAAGCTATCTAACATCACGTTGGCAGCTTAGAAAACTATGAAAATGAAAGATCTGTGATAAGATATAGAGTTATTTAATGTACAGAAGAATTCTATTATGGATTTAGCACAGTGAAGTTTTTTAAAAACCATAGAGTAAAACTTGCACCTAATGTTTAAGGGGCAATGGTGGCATGAACTGTGTTAGTCACCTTGCCATTGCTGAGGCAAAATACTTCACATATACAACTTTAGGGAGGCAAAGTTTGTTAAGGCTCATATTCGGTGTTCAGTAGCTGCTGGGCTAGTTGCCAGGCAGAAACGTCAGTCAAAGGGTATGGTGGAGACAGAACTTCACATAGGCAATGAGGAAACGGTGAAAGGGAAAGAGCTAGAAAGGAGACCGGAGGACAAGATAGAAACCCCAATGTCACAGCACCCCAATCTACTCCCTTCAACGAGACCCACTGCTGAAGTGTCCCTCATCTCCCAATAATGCTGTCAAATTATGCTGTCATTGATTTGCTGGTGAAGATAGAGTAGAAAAGCACCTATGATCCCATCATTTCTGGAAACACCCATGAAAAACATTGAGAGATGTTATTTACTAATTTCCTATATGTTTAATGATCCAGTCAGCTTGAACAATTTACTTTGTGATTCTAAAAATAAGTAATAGATGACAAGCAGCAAAGATATTGTTTTATGCACAAAGTGACTAAAAGAGGTGAGAAAGAAATTCCAAAAGGGTTATAAGAAATTAATCACCTAAAAGAAATCCAAGGTACGAAAAT
>PVJX010006735.1:0-60738 GCA_004027295.1 Dolichotis patagonum
CCTCCTCGTCCTGCTCAGATCAATTCCATACTAGGTTGTTTCATGTGAATTCCCTATATGTGACAATATGGACAACTATTTGGAAGAAAACAAGAGTCAATATGATAGAGAGTGAATATCTCCGATTGTCTAGTTTTGAAATTTTTGTCTCTTACATTGCTTTCTTGTGATCCACTTTGCTCTGTTTTGTTGTGTTTAAGTCTACCTTTTTGATATAATTGCATGTATATTTGCATGGGTAAGATGGATGACCATATTGCTGTTTTGGTCAGATTGTAGAGCAGAACTGTTAACAGTCTCACTGTTTGAATGTCTACTTTACATGTTTTAACTTTGTAAGTTGAACAACTATTTCCAAGAAGTCAGTATGTAATTTGTCAGGTAATAATTTCTTAGGTTTTTTTTTTGTTGTTCTTTTCCTTTTTTCCTTGGAATACTGTATTGTTGCTACGCTTTATTCTGTTTTGTTTTGTTTTTTTCTCTTTAAATAAAATTATTTAAAAAAAAAAAAGCTGTAAGAATTAGCGGGGACCTGGCCAAGATCCCCAACTACCTGTATGAGGGGTGTGGGCAAAGGATGAAATAAGAAACAGAGACAATACATGCAGGAGGGGCGGAGGTCAGTGCCTCAGAATGGGCTGAGATAGAGATACACCAAGCCATTCACTATTTATTGGTTGTATACAATGACAGGAGGGGCTGGAGGAAGATTCGAGGTCAGCTGAAGACTCAGAGGTTCAGTACTCAGTGAACAACAGATAATCCTAGGATGACTCAAGAAAGCAGAGATGATCCCAGGTTAAAAAGGATATTTCCCTGTAGTGTTTTTTAATCTTAGCAGTTTTAGTTTAGTCTTGGTGGATGTAGGAGATGGCCCATCCCTAAATAATTAATGAGAAGGCCAGAGATTTAGCTCAGCACCAAAGTGCCTGCCTGGCAAGTGAAAGGTCCTGGGTTGCATTCCTGGTACCTACCAAAAAAAAAAAAAAAGTTAATGGGAAATCTCAAAATAGTGATACCGGTAATCCCAAACCTTTTATCACTTAGGAAAGTATGCAAAATTAAGCCATTGTGAGTTTGTGGTCCCCAACAAACAACAATAGTACTTTTTCATGGCATATTGAAAAGAGTAAGGTAAATTCAAATAAAAACACATAGCACAATGTTTGTACCAGGTGTTCTGTGTTTTTTATTTCAAAATCATTTTGGAAACTTGTTTTCTGGCACAACAGAGAAGCAAAAAGTTAAAAAAAAAACAAAAAAAAACAGGTTTATTGAGCACGTGGAAAGGAGTACACAGCACACAACCCATGACAGTTGGACTGTCTCCTTCAACTGGATACAGAGAAGCAGAGGCTTATATGACCTCTGATCAGAAGTGGCACATAGGGCACATGCTGATGATGTGTGAGGACCTGATTGGAATTTTCTTTGTGCGCCAATAGGAAAGGGAGTTGCAATTAGTTCTGAAGAAGAAGCAGGTATTGGTAAGTGTTCACACTTTGGCCTTCCACCCTGTTAGACCACCGCCATAACTATACAGTAATTTATACTAGGGCAAGAACCTTTTAGAAACAATTCAAATGACTTTGAACTGTGAATGATTAGTACTTGCGCTCTCCCACATTTCTTTGCTTTTACATTGGTTAGAAATCAACACACCCAAAACTTTTTACTCCAAGTATTAGAAATTTGTGCTGTGCCAATGAACTTCAAAATGAGAATTGAAAAGAAAGGTGAATGGGTGAGGAACTGCATCTTCTCTATTGCAACTGATAATGACAAGCTTGTAAATATAAGTGGTTCTAATATTTGTTTTTCATTTTTCTCAGAAAAATAACCCCCCTTTGTTTTATTCTTTGGGGGAGCTTCGTGGGTATGTAATGAGAAAGTTAATACTCTGCCATTTCATTGGTCTTCATTAATGAATTTCTGACCTATGTTTGTAAGCCCTGGCTATGAGACATCTGTAACAGAATATTTCATACACACTTAAGATCTAAAATGTCCAATGCTGAACTTAATATTGGTCCCCAGCTACTTTTTCCAGTAATATTGTTTTAGTTACTGGAGCTATGGTCACCACACTCCATTCCTTATCCAAATACAGTTAATATTCCCCCCACCACACCCTGTGTGTGTGTGTGTGTGTGTATATATAATTCTGCTGATTAAATCCAGGACCTTTACAATGAAAGGAACTATATCCCCAGTTAATTTTTTATTTTCTATTTTGGATAATATCTCACTAAATTACTAACTCGCCCAGACCTGCCTCAAATTCAGGATCTTCCAGCCTCAGCTTCCCAGAGTGCTGGAATTATAGGTGTGGGCCACTATATTCAGACCAATAGTTTTAAAAAGAACTTGACTGGGTCTCCCTTAGTTCAGGCCTTAGTGACGGCCTTAGTTCAGGCTTGTGTCAACATTACTCTCATAATTGCCAATCATTTTTATATCTTTCCCTTAACTGCTTCTAGTCTTGTTCTCTACTCACCTTAGTATTGTTTCAAACACTGATCTACTCACTTAACTTCTCTGCTAAAAACCCATCTATGACACTTTTTAAATCCTTTATCCTTGTAAGGGAAAGTGTCACAGGCAGCTAAGTTACTTAGAAATATTATAGGCAGTCAGACAGGGCTGGGCCCTCAAAGGAGCCTATGCAGACCACATATCTTGCAACACTGGAGGAAACAGACACCTCTGCTGCTAGCCAGATCTCAAAACAAAAGGCAAAACAAATGCAACCACACCCTAAGTATAAACATCAGAGACTGATATTCTAAATTGTTATGGATCACCTTGAGGAAGCCAGGATTCACCATCCCAACCCCCTACAGAAAAGTCACCGTTCTTTAAGCATGCCCACTTGCTACATGACTCACCTCCCCCATTTGATCCCAATTTAATCAATTTTATCTGAACAATTACATTTGTAATCTTATTGGCTAGCCATAGTTCTGTCCTATCTCATGCCCACCTGCCTTTCAAGATCCCATTTTTTTCCCATTTTGGACCTACCTCCTCACAGTTTGCTCTATAGAAGTCCCTGGAAAAGAGAGTCTTTGGCAACCCAATTAGGACCCCTTCTGTCTCTGTCAGACAGAAGCTTTCTTTCAATAAATATATTCTGCTCTCTTAACTTCCATTGTTCCTAAAATTCATTCTTCAATTTTAGAGAACAGGAATTCATACCAGACATGTAGTAGGTGGAATTTCATTCCCTTATATCAAAAGGGAGGAGAGCATTGATATAGGAGAGTAAAACTCACGACTCACTGTATGTCCGTTACGAGTTCATGTTCTCTAAAATCAAAGAATGAATTTTAGGAACAGCAGAGGTTAAGAGCAGAAATATTTATTGAGAGAAACAAAGCTTCTGTCTGAGAGACAGAAGGAGTCCCGAGTGGGTTGCCAAAAATTCTGTATTTTCTCAAGATTTTTATACAGTAAAACCATGAGGTGAGGCAGGTCTAAACTGAGAAAAACTGGGAACCCGCTGTGTTTACCCAGTAAGATTAATAGCTCAGGTAAAATTGATTCAATTCGGAACAAATGGGGAAGCATGTCATGTAGAAGTGGGCATTCTTAGAGATCAGCGACTCTTCCTATAGGGGATTGGGATGGTGACTCTTGGCTTCTCAAAGTGATCCAGATTTAATCCTAAGGATTATACTTAAGAGTGTGGTTGCATTTGTCTTGAGATCTGGCCCACAGCAAGAGGTGTGTGTCTTCTGTTTTGAGATCTGGCCCACAGCAAGTGGTGTGGGTCTCCTCCAAGGTCATCAGGCATCTGGTCCTCTATGCCAGCTTCCTCGAGGGCCTAGCCCTGTCTGACTGCCTATAATTTTTCTAACTAGCTCAGTTGCCTGTAACAGCATGTGTTCCACCCTATGTGTGTGTACTGTGTTTAGACAGAATCATATATATATATATATATATATATATATGTATTACTGCACAAATACATATAATAATACTTGAAAATAGAAACAAATGAGAAAAACAAAATTTAATATTTATACCTAAATGGACCATCTTGCATTCTTCCTCTGCCAAACCCTTCAGTAGTTACTGCCTTGCAGGGGTATACCTCAGATTCCTTAGAAGAGCATTACTCATTGGCTCTTGCCTATAAGTCTAGTCTCATTTTCTACTGCTTCCCCCACATGTCTAAATTCTAACCATAGCAAATAACCTGCATATACCTGGCTACTTTCACAGAACATGTATCATGACTCCCTGGAGTATCTCTTCCATGAATATTCCAGACTAGTTAAAAGTGTTCTTTACTCCAAGAGCTTTTTTTTGGTCACAACCACCCCACATTATATTGAATTAGGTCCCTGACCCCACCTGCATTTGAATAGCAGCCTTTGATCATATAATTTTCTTTTTTTTTTTTTTAATCGTATCAGGGATCAAACTCATGACCACGTGCTTGCAAGGCAGGCACTTATGCCACTGAGCTAAATTTCCAGCCCTGATCATATAATTTGCATTTTTGGAATAGTTTATGTCTGTTTCTCCCATAAAACTAAACTTTTCAGTAACATACTAAAGTAGATTTTTAAAAATTGAGACCTTAAAAAAATTGAGACCTTGTATTTCTGAAATTAATCTCTTCACAAAATGTATTGTAAATGAGATTTAAAAAAAAAAACTCCTTGAGGCTATGATCTGTATCTCACTAAATCTTTGTCCTAGGACACCTAACAGCTGTAGAAGCAATACTAAAGTGGAGGAATGCATTCTTGAGAGACAAAAAAATCTGTATGTTTAAGCAAGAATGTGTAAACTACACAAGAGTGAAAAGGGAAGGAGATTGATTGATTGATTGATTGATTTTGGTAGCAGAAATCAAACTCTGGACTTTGCACTTGCCAGGCAGGTGCCTATGCCTCTGAGCTATATTCCAAGCCCCTGTTTTTTAATTATTATTTCTAAGTTTATTGGTACAATTTAGAGATACATAATGATCACATTCATCATAGAAAATTTGTGTCTGTGCATTATATATCCTGTCACCTCTTTTTTTTTCCCATTCCCCTCTCCTCCCTTGGGCCCCTCTTCCCCTCCTTATTTACAAAGCTTTGTTTCCATTTTGTCTGTCTTTTCTCATTTTTTTCTTTTCCCTTCCTTTCCCCCTCCTGCTTCCCTAGTTTCCAGAAAAGGGGATTCTAGAAGAAATCATAGACCATAGTTTCACATTTATTTACCAAGCAATATATCAACCCCTAACAAACCAAGAATAGGATTCCATATCTTATTTTGTGATTTGTATTAAAGCTGATTGAACTTTTTAATACTGAAAGTTGTATGGATGGATGAAAAGATAACTAGAAGCCTTTATCTTAATATGTGTTAGGTATTAATCCACCTAGTGATTCTATTGGTTTGTATTATTGATATAGGGGAATGAAACTCCCAATCCACTAGATGCCTGGTACAAATTTATGTTCTCTAAAATCAAAGAACAAATTTTAGGAATAATGGTGGTTAAGAGCAGAATATATTTATTGAGAGAAACAAAGCTTCTGTCTGACAGAGAGATAGAAGAGGTCCAAATTGGTTGCCAAGGACTCCAAATTGGTTGTCTAGGGACTTCTATAGAGCAAAACTGCAAGGTGAGGCATGTCCAAAATGGTATCTCGAAAGGCAAGTGGGCATGAAATATGTATATGGTTAACCAATAAGATTACAAATGTAATTGCTCAGGTAAAATTAATTCAATCATAATCAAACGGGGAGATGAGTCATGTAGCAAGTAGACATGAATATAGAATAGGGTTTTTGCTGGTAAGGGAACGGGTTAATGGCTCCTTCTGGTGTCTTCAAGGTGATTGATACCAATTTAAAATATCAATCTCTGATGTTTATACTTAGGGTGTGGTTGCATTTGTTTTGCCTTTTGTCTTGAGATCTGGTCCGCAGCAAAAGTGTCTGTCTCCATTATATAAGGTATTTGGCCTTCTGCACTGACTCCTTTGAGGGTCTAGCCCTGTCTGACTGGCTATAATATTTCTATCTAACTCAGCTACCTAAAACATTATTTTCTTGTTTTACACAGGGAGAAACTAAGCCTTAGCTTAGGTCCATAATATGCCCAGGATCTTATAGCTATTAAGTAGAATCTCAGCTCTGGGGTCTGATGCCAAATTTATAAGTAATATCTTCCTCTCACATGTTGAAATACCATGTATATGTGTAATATTTCCTCTCAATCTAGGATGTTTCCCCCACATTGTACAAAGAGTATAACACACATGATAGTATAGATAGACCTGTTTCCATACAATATGCAATAATAAAGGCATGATTTTATAATCTAGTTCTAACAAGATACACACATGTAAAATAAAAACCAGGTGTAGTACAATTATAGACAGCTACATTAGGAAGAAATATAGTAGGCATTCAGACCAGGCTGGGCCTTTAAAAGAGTCAGTGCAAAAGATGAGAATCTATCAGGACTGTGGCTGGAAGTGCATCTGAAGATTAAAATCACAGTGGCTAGTTTTACATAGTTCCCTAAGGGATGAACAGAGGTGGGATTATTGGTATCACCCTTTGGAGATTTCCCATTATCTCATTAGGAGTGGGCCATTCTCTCTCACCTACTGAGACTAAGACTAAGACTATAAAACTAAGACTGCTAAAACTAAAGACAAGGCTACGACTATAGATTACCATTCATATTACCTTAACAACCACATTTGCAATTTTATTGTTTAATCATAATTTTGACCCACATTGTACCTGCCTCATGATTTTGTTCTAAACTTTCTTTGAGAGGCAGATTTGTTGACAACCCATTTGGGACCCCTCCTGTCTCTCAGGATTTATTCCTATTCCCCATTCCCCACTCCTATTCCCCATTTTTTTTCTTCAATAAATTTTCTTACTCTTAACCTCCATTGTTTCATATAATTTATTCTTTGACTTCAGGAACACATACTCAGCATATTTCACATCTAACATTTCCCCTGTATCAATGGCACATGCCAGTCCCTGCACTCAGGAGGCAGGAGGATCATCATGAGTTTAAGGCTGTCTAGGCTACATAGTGACTTCAAGACCAGTTTGGACTGTATAGCTAGACCCTGTCTCAAAAAAATCAAGAACTATAATGCATATGTCTGCATGATCAGACCAGTGTGCTGCTAAATCTATACTTACGATAATATAAAGAAAGCAGTGCTAAGGAGCAAAAATGTCACTTAACCTCAGAGCCCAGCATGGCACAGGTGACATACTGCATGCCAGGCTCTAAGGAGGGCAAGTCATGGTAGCCCTTCGGACTCAGGTGACTCATTTTAAAAATAAGCAGCAAGATTTTGGAATTATTAAATTTATTATCTTAATTTAATTTTGGCAACACACATTACTGCTTCCAAATTTCTGAATCTGATTGCAAACGTATTGTCTCCATCACTCAGAATATTATCACATTGAGAAACACAGCTGGAGGAAAAAAATTTTTATTACCAGGAGGGTCTCTTGCAGTTGCCTCATTTCTTGTGTCCAATGCCAAAGTTAATATACAGAAATAGTGTCATTCTTAGCTTACTATTTTTTCTGGTATGTACAGTAATGTATGAATTATAGTTCCCTAAGTTTCCCTTGGAAGCTGTAGAGCAAGCTATTCCATTGGTTCCTATTTAAGGAAAGGTACTTCTAAACATATGTCACTCAACATCATACTCAACAATCAATATATTAATAATAATAAGCTAATAACTATCATTTTTGTAACTACTTACTATGGGCCACATTCTATACATTTATTCACTATTTTATAACAGCTAACATTAATTATTTACTTTATGTAAGACTTTGTACTACACTTATGTGCATTATTTAAACCTCCTATAAATTAGGTACAATTGTTAAGCCTATCTTACTGCTAAGAAAAATGAAGGGTAAAAAAGTTAGGAAACCTGCCTAAGATCCCAGCTATTAAGTAGCAGAGTCAAGATAAGGACCTGGAAAATTTAGCCACAAGTCTGTGGTAGCTTTTCCTAAGATATGCAGCATTACCTCTTACAGCTAAAGACTCTCTAGTCAGTCAGCTGGTAACTAGAAAAACTAGCATTTAAATTTAAAACCCACTTTCTTCAAAAAGTCACTACTTTTTACTCTTTGTTGGAACTACCCTTCATCTCAAACTTCAAATTTATTAGTACTTCAGCTTACAAGTCTAGGATCTCAGTACCCAGTGATGGTACAAAGGAAACAAAGATGTCATTCATATCCAGGATCTCAGTAACATCGGTAGATTGAAAACTCACATTTCTTCTTCCAAACCCTACTTTGTTTCTGAACTCCTAAGAGGTGTGTCCAACTTCTTAATTGACAGGTCTGCTTGATATCACACATATAACTCAAATATCCAAAAATAACCTTTGCTTTCCCAGTTTGTTCTTCTTGCACAGTTTCTGATCTCAATCAGTAGCATCAACATTCACTCAGTGGTTCAAGAAGCAAAGTAAAAAAGGAAACAAAGGGATGACGGATCATCCATCTTGAGGATGTTGTCTAAAGGAGCCACATCCACACTAGTGTTTAGTAAGACAATAGGTTGGCATGACAGTTGTGATTGTGACAAAATGATGCAAGAGAAATGAAAGATAAAGCAATACCATTAGAAAAGTAGAGAAGATGGCTAATTCTGATTTTGAACAATTCATTCTTGACACCTGCTTTTGCTTGCCTAACTCCTACTTCATTTTTAACATTTTCATTTCAACTCAGACTAGCTAATTTTATCCATTTACCTGGTTTCATTCTGCACTTGCTCTTATGTTTCCAGTGTGTGATCAAAACTACTACCAGGTATAGTAGGATACAGGGGTCACCAAGCTATTGAATGCTAGAATCAGAACTCTCAAAGAGTACCAAGACATCCATAGTTGAAAACATGATCTTTGTTCTAAAAGATTTCATTTTTGTGGGACACAAAAAAATAGATGGGGAAAAAAAATCTTAGTATAATGCCATTGCTTTTATATGTCATAGGAATCTAAAAAAGGGAAGGGAATTCAGAAAAGGGAAAAGTAGGTTTGATTTAAATTAGTGATCTTATAGAACATGGGTGAGAGAGTTAGACCTGAGAGTCTCAATCATGACAAATGTACTTTCTGAGAGAATGCACACAGACATGGAAAGCCAGGAACTGGAAGAAGAAAATAACAGATAAAGAAGTCAGAGATAGAAGGAACAGATGCCAGCAGCTAGTGAGAGAGAAGTACATGAAAGACAGGACAAAGGATGAGGACTGTGGTTTCACTCACATCACTAGACATGGCACAATGTGGTGGCAGGGCCCTCTGAGATGGTCCTCAACCATTCATTCAGTTCCTGCCTAATGAAACTCATGCCCTCTTATACACCTCTGGTCTTCAATGTAGGCTGGATTTTGTGAATAACTTCTTTACGATGCCACAGAGATGATGGGGTGTTAAAGCCAGTGTTCAGAGTGTGGCTTCATTTTGAAGGAAAGCAATTTGCTTTATTGTGAGTGATCTAGAGAGAGACCCACATGGCAAGGAATGAGGGAAGCTTCTGGCCAGCACCTAGCAAGGAGTTTGGTTCTGCCAACTACATGCATGAATGTGAAAGCTGATTCACACAGACATGGAAAGCCAGGAATTGGAAGAAGAAAATAACAGATAAAGAAGTCAGAGATAGAAGGAACAGATGCCAGCAGCCAGTGAGAGAGAAGTACATGAAAGACAGGACAAATTGACCTTAAGAAGATTCCCAATTGACCTTAAGAAGATTCAAAATCTCAGTAGTGAGTTCCTCCTCCTGACAGACCTTGAGCCAGAGGCCCTGAGCTAACCTACCTGGTGTACTGACCTTCAAAAACTGAAATAGTGTGTTTGTTATTTCAGAGCACTAAGTTGTGGTCTAATTTCCTGAAAATCAATAGGTAACAGACATGGGGCAGAATCCTGTGAGGGAGCCCACCCGAGTGTAAGCTGGTGTTCTAGCACAGAGACCGTGTGTAACGAGTGGCCGAGGACTTTCAGAGCGAAGCACAACAGGAAAGAGGTGAATGCTGGACACCAGTAGAATCAGCTGGGATTAAAATAATGGGGCAGTCTTTCTCTGCAGAAGAGTAACAGTACATCCAGTTGCTCCACTCTTTGCTGAAAAAGCCAAAAATCCCTGTTCAAAGTAGGCGTGTAAGAGTATCATCAGGTGGTTAAATTTAATCCTTGGTTTCTGCGTGCAGGCATTTAGACCTGGTGGAACAAGATCCAGTAGGGAAAACTTTCACAAGTCACCACGGGGAGGAGGTCTACTTTGCTCAGTCCTTTTGCCCTTACAATCTAACACTTTACAAAAATCAGAGGGGCAAAAGATATCCGAGACAAAAGAAGCTGATCATAACCATAAAATACCTCTGGATGGAAAGCTGAAGGCAGACTAAGTTAGTTTAAAGGACTCAGCTGCTCAAGTTGGTTTCGGTTTTCCGAGATGTGCTCCAGGAATCAAAAAACACTCCAGTAGCAGCAGACTCCCCTGCTTAGTCCCTTGCTTCCCATTCTGAAGGCGCTGTATTTGCTTCCCAACTCTCACCTCACCTATCCGACCGGAGCTCTCCATCTTCCTCCCTCCTGTCCTCCTCCTTCGTGGCAAGAAAGCCATGTTTTCGTGAGGTTCTTACTTGTGTATATGAAAGAGGGCTCTCACAGGGTGTTCCTTCGTGTTTTCCTGTCTGTTCCAAGCCTGACCCTGATACCCCTGGCCAGGAGCAGGATACACCTGCTGCTTTTGATATTAAGGTATTGAAGGAATTACCACAGAGTGTTTTGAACAACGGAGTTGAGAGACCTTATACAGTATGTTGCCTAGAGAATATAATTCAGGAATATTTGTTGGTTCCAGCTGATAGGGTACATTTGACACAGACTTGTGTGTCACCTGCCCAGTTTCTGCATTTCGATGTTTCCTTGAGAACTTTATTAACTGAACAAGCTCAAAGGAATAGGGAAGATGCTGATACTACAGCCAAAGCAATTACTTATGAGATACTACTGGGAACAGGTACATTTGCCAATTTAAGAGCTCAGGCACAGGCACCTGCTCTGCTTTTCAAACAATCCAGTGACCTTCGCTGTGCATGGCTTTCAGTCCCAGAAGATGGTGCGCTTAATAAGTTCTGTACTCCCGTACTTACAGGAGCTCTTAGAGCCTTATACTCAGTTTGTCACTTGCCTACAAGAAGCAGTGGGTTGACAAATCTCTAACAATCAGGCAGCTGATATTCTTACATTAGCTTGTGATAATGCTAATGATGATTGCAAACATGCTTTAAATATCATTCTCTCTACTCCTGATTTGACTACTTATATTTATGTTTGCCAAAGTATTGAATCTACTGCTCATACTTCGGGAATCATAGCATAGGCTGTTTCTCAGCACCTTAAAACAAAACCAGATATTGTTACATGTTTTTACTGAGGTAAACAGGGTCACACCGGTTGAGAATGCTCATTGTGACTAAGGATGACACAGGCATTCATCCATCAGGCTGTGTGGATTATAACTCAACCACAGTGTGATTTATCCCCAGGCCCATGTCCTCGTATGAAAAGCTTACATTGGGCAAGAAAGTGCAGATCTCAGTATCATAAGGATGGCTCCCCGCTGCTTCAGGGAAATGGAGCATCCTCCCCCAAGCTCCCATCCAGGCCCAGACAAAAACAACTGGGGGCAGATCAAACAGTACCCTGCTAACCCAGGCACAGTTAAAACAGTCATGCCCAATCCAAACCAGACAGAAGTCTGTGCCTCTATCATGGTGGGTGCCTGGTGAGAGACCTTGCATCCCTCAGCTGCTGAACTGACCTGAGTGATTAGATTTACCTGTCGCTTCTCACATACATTTATTAAGGGGAGAAAAACCCGTGTTAGTCCCCACTGGGATTTATGTGCCACTACCAGAATGCTTTGTGGAATTAATCATACAAAAGGTAAGTTTGATTTCTTTCTTTCTTTTTTGTGTTTTTGTGTTTTTTTTGTTTTGTTTTGTTTTATGTTTTTGGTACTGGACATTGAACTCAGGACCTTGCACTTGCCAGGCAGGCGATGTATTACTTAGCTATACCCAACCATAATAGATATGAACTATAATCAAAAAATGGTCCAGCATCACTTTTGAATTGGGGCCAAGGACATGCTTGTATTTCCACCCAATCTCCCCTAACCCCAATTGTGGATAGCTCTTCAGAGAAAAATAATATTATAGACAGTTAAGTTAATTATAAATATTTCAGGAAGTTAGATAGGGGTGAGCCTTGTCCTGGTTACTTTTCTCTCATTTCTGGGATAAAATACCCAATACTCAAAATGAAAGGAGAGGTTTATTTAGCTCACTGTAAGTGAAGATTTCAGACCATAATCAGCTGGTTCCAAGGCAGGATGCCATGGCACCAAGACAACGCTTCAAGGCAGCAGCCATAAAAGCAGCCAGAGAAAAATGTGGTAAAGAGTGAGCCTCTTTTCCTCCCTTATATTGTACACAGGCCACCACCCCCACCCCGGGTGAGTGTAGTACTCACACCACCTCTGTGAGCAAGCATTCTGGCTCCCTGTTGAGTCTCTTAGTTAAATTTCTAAACTTCTCAAGTTGACACAATGTATCAACCATAACAGGCCTTCAGTACAAAAGACAACTATGGTCAAAGACACATTCACCATGATTTGGGACTACAACGCACAATGTAGGCGCCATTGTTGCCCCCTGATTGATGTGTTTTGAAGTTTTCTTTTTTTTCTTTTTTCTCTTTAAAGTAAAATGGATTTGAAAAAATTAATCAATAAAAACTCCCCAAAACAAAGACATATTCACCAAATGTCAGGCTTTAAGAAAAAGAGTACTTCAGTCTGTTAAAAATTAAATAAACAAAAAGGAAATATTGTTATAATCTAGTTACCTCCAAAACATAGACTTTGATACTTAAAAAAAAATCTTCTTAAAACTTGGCTGCATATAGTTAATAACATGGGGTTGCTGTTATAGTTGTGTGTTAACAAACCAAAAAAAAAAACTTTAAACATTTAAAATTATTTTAAGGCTGGGCGTAGTGGCACACTCCTATAATCCTAGCACTTGGGAGGCTGAGGCAGGATTGCTGTGAATTCGAGACCAGCCAGGGCTACAAAGTGAGCCCAAGGCCAGCCTGAAATTGCATAGTGAGACCTTGTATCAAAGATAAATAAATAAATAAATAAATAATTTTAAAATTATAATAAAAATTAGAAAAATTTGTATCTTCCCAGTAAGATTTACCCTGATAGCTTTCTTAATGGTAACCTCATTACCCAGTACATGTCCATCCCCCTTATTCTTTTCTACTTTTTATAGCCATCACGTGTCACTTCCTAACATACCATCTAAGTTGTTTACTATTTTTGTCTATTGCCCCTTACTAACATGTATGCTCTATGAGAGTGAAGACCTTAGTAGGTTTTGTTCTTTGATGTACTGGTAGTGCCTGGCACAAAATAGGTGGGCTGTAAACATTTGTAGAATGAAAGTACGGGTATTAGAGCCTGATTACCTGTGTTCAAGTCCTAGTGCCATTTCCAGCTGCAGGACCAAAGCTACAGTTTACCTAGCTGTAAAATGGGATTCTAATAGTATCTAGCTAAAAGGCTGTCCATAACTATATGTGAAACACCTTACAAGAGCAGCTGGTACATTGGAAGTACTCAGTATATATTAACTACTATTATAATTATTTCAAGATATCATTCATGGTAGATCTCATTCACTGTGATTCCAGAATGAGGCTTGATGAGCAATTCATAGTTGTACCAATGTTGTAGTCTAGGTTGGCAATTGGCAAATGACCAAGTATAAGAACAGGAAAATTCTACATATTGACTTAATGTGTCTCATTCTTAGTGCTCAAATGTGTGAATGAGCAGTTTACCAGGAGGCACACACAGGCCCATCCTAATTATTTTTTTGTGGCTTCACCCATGACAGGCTATGAAGGTTTATTTCTGAAGAAAGGTCTTAGCTTAGGTTTCTGTGCTCATGCTTTCTGTTTGGCATGCCCTTCTCTTTGTACATGTGCCTGACTGCTCATCTTTCCTGCCCTGCCTATGCTGGACGGAAGGGCCATTAAACCCATCTAAGCAACCCCCTCTGTACTTGAAGAGCATCTACATATGCCCACCTTGTACCATTTATTATACCATGTTCAATCCGGAGCTAGACTGGAAACAGGGCAGTGTATCTTAATAATCTTTTAACCCCACTGAAAGCTTCGTGGGAGTACTGGTTGAATGAACGAGGAAGGAAGACATCTCGGGCTCACAGGTATGACCTTAGAAGTATTGAGTACAGTTGCATAGACTGTACTGGCAGCTGACTGGGGAATGATCCACCTCATCCCACCTCCTACCCCAACATACTGGCAAAGTGAAAGGTAAATCGTTGAATAACATTTTGTGGGAAGCTCAGAGATATACCATTTGAAAATTTTAACTGTCTTAAACATTTCTACACTGCTGTAAACATCCATGTCTAGTTCATTTGAACTCCTTTTCTTGAAGGTTTCTTTGTTTCCTTTTCTCGCCTTTGATGTTTCTTTCTAAAAAACAAAAATTATGTTGGGTGTGGTGGTAGGGGACTGTAATCCCAGTACTTAGGAGGCAAGAGGAGCGCCGGTTCCAGGCCAGAGGAGTTTCATAAATGAGGTCCAAAACCAAAAACGGGATACCGCATTTGAATTTCCTGTTCCAGAATGTTCTTTTCTTCCTGCCTGCTTTATTTTGTCCTTTCTGTAAAATAATCTACACTGTTGTGTCCTAGCTGCCCGCAGATGGGTAACTCTTTTATTAGGAAACTGCAGATTGAACAAACACACTCAGTTCCCCGTCTGTAAGCCCGGACCACTTAGGTCTAGAACCAGGGTAGGCGTTTTCCGCAAGCACAGAAGCCCAGGATTGGCTCTGAAAGCTGCCCTGTCAGCCAATGAGGCGCGGGGGCGTTGTCCCGGAGTGTGGCTCTGACCTCTGAGTGAGGCCCGGGCCGCTGGCTCCGCCCCGCGTGGCGCTGTCAACTCCAGAGGCTCGGATTTTCCTCCGCTGCCGTTCTGCGGGCCTGGGGCCAGGCCAGAGACTCCCCGGGACCTCTGCTGTTCCCCGAGCGTGGCTGTCAGAGGGGAAGGGGCGCCTGCAGCTTTTAGACGAAGAAGCCCGGGAGCCTCGGGCTGCCTGGCGTGTGCCCCAGGTCGGGGATGGGGCAGGAAGGGTGGGTTGCTGTTGTGGGGGTTGGGGGTGGGGCGGCCTGGCCTGGTGTGCAGCCTGGGGACCGGAGGAGACAAGGCTGGGCCGTGGATGTCGTCGGGGTGCCCCGATGTGGCCTCTGTATTTGGGGATACTTGAGATCAATGTTTGCGTAGCTTCCACGCTCCCGTCTTCCTAGTTCGTTGGTGGTTTGAGGAGAGCGCATCTTTTCTCATCTTCTAAATAAATCAGAGTTAATGCAGCTGTTCCTGGAGACAGGGCTGTGGAAAGTGAAAAGTTCTAAGACATCCCAGCTCCTGGGAAGTCTCCAAGGCAGTGTGCAGAGGAAATGTGCAGGTTACAAGTCTGTGCTGGTTGGGAGAATCAGGCAGTTCGTTCGTAGTCTTAGACATCAGCGGTATGTATTATCTGTCTCTTTGACCTTGTTAACCTTTTACTTTAATTCCTTTTACTTAAAACTGTGTGCCTGCCGGTAATACCAGAACTCTGGGAGGCTGAGGCGGGAGATTGAGCCTAGTCTTAGTGGGACTGTCTCAAAATTAAAAAGATTAAAGAAGTCTAGGGATGTAGCGTGGTGTAAAGACCTTCAGTTCAATCCCCAGTACTAAAAGAAAAAAAAATAGAAGATTTTTTATGTTAGAGAACATCAAAGGAATCTGATATTAAGCGATGTTATGAAAACGACACTACTATTCTAGCCCAGGAGATTAAAAACAATTCTAGTTATGAAAGGGGTTGTGAAAGATACATAAAGTAAACAGAGCTCATGGAAGGAACTGTGGGCTGGGGATTTAGCTCAGTGGCTTAAGTGCCTGCCTGGCAAGCATGAGGTCATGAGTTCAATCCTCGGTACCCCCCCCAAAAAAGAAAACAATAAATAAAACATATGTGGTGAAATGTCTAAGAACCTGGCTCTTCACTAGTATTCATACTATACATGTTCCAGTGTTAACTATTGATAGTGTTTAAAAGACATATATGTTAAAAGAAGTACAATACAATAGACTACCAAGATTGAGAGAAGAAGGCGTGTGCTTAAATAAACAAAGAAATCCTTAGACCAAAATAAAGCAAAACCAAAATTAACCGAAATCTACATTGTTTTTTGTTTGTTTGTTTTTTGGTCTTTTTGAGACAGTCTCGCTATGCAGTTCAGGCTGTCCTCAAACTCACAGCAATCCTCTGGCCTCAGTCTCCCACATGCTGGGATTACAGACATGTGCCACCATGCCTAGCTCAAAATCTGCATTCTTACAGTTTCTCAGACAGAATATTACTGCAAGATGCACAAATGATTTGTGTATACCCCTCTTGACCTTTAACAAGATAAACACATTTTTAGAAGTTGCTTTACTTACTGCAAGGCAGAGGTAAGTTACTATTTGTGAAGTTAAGTTACTATTTTGTAGACCCCTCTCAGAATACTGGCACTTCATTTGATTCTGAAGATCTAAATAGTTCTGAGCAGCCTGTCAGTTAGGACTCTATGCCTGCTTTTACAAAATGCATTTTATAATAATTATAAAAGCATTTACAGGGCCAGGGATACAGCCCAGTAGCACAACACCTGCCTGGCAAGTGTGAGGTCCTGAGTTTGATGCCCAGTACCAAAACCAAACCAAATCAAACCAAACCATTTACAAGCCAGTTGTGGTGACATAGGCCTATAACCTCATTATCAGGAGGCTGTGACAAGAGGATTTCAAGTTTGAGGCCAGTCTGGGCTATCTAGTGAGCTCAAAGCCAAGACTGAACCTATATAGCAAGAACGTGTCTCAAACCCCAGCACCCTTCCCACCCTTTATTTTTTACTGTATTATTTAAGCTAAATATCTTTCCCCTAATTTCCATTGTGATACAACATATATTTTTCCTTGTTTGTAACTGGTGTTCTGTAAAATTGTGGGTTTTAGTGAGTTTCTCAACCACTAGAAATTATTTGTGTCACCTGACTTTCTCTGTGTATCTGGGCTTTGTCACCTACCACCTCTTCCCTGTGATACTATTGGTCACTGCATACCTCAGGAACACTAATAGCAACCAACATTCTTGAGAAGATAGGACTACACTCTGGACATTTCTACTCAGCCTGAGGACTGAGTCATTTGCCTACAAATACTTGTAGCTTCATGAAGTGAGGCCAGAATGGGGAAGACAAGAGAGCGAAGAACAATATCTGGGTTGGTAAATCTGACAGGAGATAGCACATTCAAGAGAAAAGTGAAGTGACATTTTGGGAAAAGAGATTCTGGGGTTTTAGAATTTTATGGCAGATATGAAGCCTAGATTCCAGGCTACTGTCTTTAGCTTGGAATTTCCACTGCATTTTTCCTTTCTTGGATTATGAATTAATTGAGGGTATAACAGCTGGCATAGTTTCTCCTTCTAAATGATGGACGTGGCTACATCTCTGCAAGTAGTCTCTCTAGGAATTTACATGGCATCTGTATATGGAAAAAGGCTACAGAATATAGGTTTGTTTGTTTGCATTTAATTTGTTTGATTGATTGATTTTTGAGGCAAAGTTTTGCTATGTAGTTAAAAAGCTTGCCTTGAACACACTATATAGCCTGGGTGGCCTTAAACTCATGGTGATTTGCCTACCTCTGCCTCCTAAGTGCTGGGATTATGAATGTACAATACTACACTCAGTTGTATTTCTATTAGTATTTTATTGAAAATTTATTTCAATCTGAAAATTTGAATTTCTTAATTTCTAATCCCTGCTCCCTATGTTTTAAGTTCATAGTGAAGCATCTTTCAGTGGTCATGCTCTCTAGTCTTTCACATTTGAGAATTGGTGGGAGCATTCATTCGGTTGTCAGTAACTAGCCAGACCACACCACTCTGGAAGAAAGAGGAAGATCTTATTTATACTGTAGTGATGTTGGTATGTAACACAGGAGAACTTACGTTGCTGGGTCAGAAAAATAATTCCTAAAGAAACTTCTATATTATTCAGAATAGTAAGTTCCACTGGTTATTCACATTTTTACTTTTGGGTGAGATATGGTCAGTGGTCATCAAGAGTTGCCAAGTTATCACATCTCTTAAAGCCTGAGTGTGATATTTATTTTGTCATTATTTTGTTTTGGGGTATGGAGGATCAAACCTGAGCCTCACGCATGCTGGGAAAGTTCTCTGCCACTGAGCTGCATCTTCAGTCCTGAGTGTGATCTTTAAATTTTTTTTTTTGGCTTTTTTTTTTTTTTTTTGGTACTGGGGATCAAACTCAAGACTACACGCTTGCAAAGCAGGCGCTTAAGCCCCGAGCTAAATCCCCAGCCCTGATCTTTAAATTTAAGGAAACAACACAAAGATGGAACTGAAAGTGTTCAATCTCAAATTGTTGAAATAAGGGGCCGGAGATTTAGCTCAGTGGCACAAGCGCCTGCCTGGCAAGCACTAGGTCGTAAATTCGATCCCTGGTACCAAAACAAACAAATAAACCAAAAAAAACCCCAAATCAAATTGTTGAAGTAGCCAGTTGAATAATGTGGTAGAAATGAGAAGAATGCTATTATTACAGTGCTGCAGTAATTATTTTATAATATTCAAATTTAGACTGCTTAAGATCTTAATCAAGAAGGATATGTTTGATTACTGAATTTGGCAAAATGGCATAATTAAGATGTAAAGAATTGAAATCAATTTGTTTTACTCTATGGAAGTTGGCAGTTGTAAGAGAAAGGCAGGCCTTTTGTTACCCATTTCAGTTTCACAGAGTTATAAGAACTGATGCTGGATGTGGTGGTGCACACCTATAATCCCAGAATTTGGGAGGCTGAGGCAGGAGGGTCACTGCGAGTTCAAGGCCAGCATGGGCTACAAAGTGAGTTCAAAGCCAGCCTCAACTGCATAGCAAAACCCTGTCACAAAACAAACAAACAAACAAACAAACTGAACTCCATTGGAGCAGCTCTGGAAATACTGGGATGGTCACTTTCTGGGTCTCAGGAGAGCTCCCCATATTCTTCAAATTCCAGATATCCTTCATGAATACAAAACAGGTAATTTAACAAGTCCTTTAAGAAATTACAAGACTGCGGTAGGAAGACTGTAGTAGGCTAAATCTTGCCTGAGGCTACTTAGTATGGTAGGATCAAGAATAGGCTTATAAACAAGGACCTGTATTGTGTTTTGGCAAGAAATAACATAGGAGATTTTAATGAATGTTTAAAACTGCACTCTTCAATACTGAAACCACTAGGTGGGAAATGGCCACTGAGCATTTGAAATGCAGCCATGCTATTGGAGATGTACTATAACAACATACCAAATTTCAAAGATTTGGTGTATAACAGAAATGCAAATTTCTAAAAGTTTTCTGTTTATTAGATATTAAAACAATATATTGGATATATTAACTTAATATATTATTAAATTAATTCTTCCTGTTTCTCAATCCTTTTTTAATGTAAATGCCAGAAAATTTAAAGTTACACATGTGGTTTGCATCCTTTTTTTTTTGGTCACTATCTATTGAGAAGGTTAATGTGACAAAGAAGATTGTGTAAGGTTGGCATTCTAGGTACAGTACTGGAAGGTAAAATAGATGCCTCCCTCACTTTATTTCCTCATATATATAAGTTAAAGCAGAGGAAAAAATTTAGTAACATTGGACAAAGCTTTTTGGTCATAAGTAGCAGAAGAGCCCTGTTCAAGGGAAGAACAATGGGCTTTAGGTATTATTTATTTATTTAGTCTTTTTTTAGACAGGGTTTCTGCTATGCAATTCAGGCTGGCCTTGAACTTACTTTGTAACCCAGGCTGGCGGTGATCCTCCTACCTCAGCCTCCCAAATGCTGGGATTATAGGCATGTGCCATCACCCAGTGCTGAGTTTAGCAGTTAAATGATAGCTATGCAGGTGCCCTGAGAAAACCATTTAAAAAAATGCTAGTTTTGGCAGCACATACATGTAATCTCATCCACTCTGAAGCCTGAAGCAGGAGGATGGAAAGTTCAAGGCCAGACTGAACAATTTAGTGTGATCCTGTCTCAAAATAAAAAGAAGGCTAGGGATATAGCTCAGTGTTAGAATGTTTGCCTAGCATGTACAAGGCTCTGGGTTAAACCCCCAGGCATGTGTGCACGTGAATACACACGTACACAAACCCATGCACACATGCAAACACACATCCCACAGCACAAAATCTGTGCTGCCAATTTCTTTTGTTAGAATTAAATATGATAGTATTTATGAACAGACTTTCTATAGTATTGTGCAAGTATAGAATGGGATTATTTGTGTTGCAATAGTATTGTTAGTTAACCAGGTGCTAATTATTATAGGTACATGACTTTTAAAGCAATCTGAAACTAATGCTGACAACTTGGAATTCAGTACTTTTTGACATAATGGGGTCCAGTGGTAGACAAATGTGTCAATCTTGTAAATAACTGTCCAGAATTTACCAATTTATAGAAAAACCTACTAATTATTTCTACATTAATGTAGGCAGAGGCTTATAAAAGCTCTTGCTTGATTAGAAAAGAATTTAACCCAAGATTGCCTTTATTTATTAAAATTTTATTACTTTTTTTTTTTTTTTTTGGTACCAGGAATCAAATTCAGGACCTCGTGTTTGCCAAACAGGCATTGTGCAGGTGAGCTATATCCCAGCTCCGTCTTCTGCTTTCAAGTTCTCTTTTTTCTTAATTTCCACATATGAAAGAAAACATCCAGTATTTGCCTTTTTCCAGCTTAATTTGCTTAAGATGATATCCTTTCATTCTGTTTTCCTGCAAATGACATGATTTCACCCTTCTTTATGGTTGACTACTCCATATGTATATGTATCATGTTTTCTTTATTCATTCATCTGCTAACCTTGGCTGATATTATAGTTATTGTGAATACTGCAGCAGTGAACATGGAATATGAAGATACTTCTTTTGTATGCTGACTTCATTTTCTTCAGATGGTTATTCAGGCAGAATAGCTAGATCATATGGTGATTTCAATTTTACTTTTTTTGAGGTACTTCCATAATGTTTTGCATAGCAGCTGAACTAATTTACATTCCCACCATGAGGGCTTCTTTTTCAGCATATTCTCACCAACATTGTATTTTATTTTATTTTATTTTTGGTAGTACTTGGAACTGAACTCAGGGCCTTGTGTATACTAGGCAAGCACTTCACCACTGAGCTACAACCCCAGCCCCATTTTTTTTTAAATAATAGTCATTCAGACTTGGGCAAGATGGAATTTCAGTGTAGTTTTGATTTACATTTCTCTGATGGATAAAAACGTTGAGCTTTTTTTTCATGTATTTAGTAGCCATTTGTAGTTGTTTTGAGAACTGTCTATTCAGATCATTTGCCTGTTTTGATTGGATCATTTGTTCTTTTACTAAGTTTTTTCAGTTCTTTATATATTTTGGTTATTAATCCTCTGTTAAATGAGTAGTTAGCTACTGGGGATCCTGACCTAGATCCCCAGTCTCCCAAACGAGTGTATGGTGGAGGTTAAATAAAAAGCAACAATTGTATGATTTTTTAGGGCTCCAAGCGGGTCAAAACCCTTTAGTTAAGCTCAAGACTCTAAGGGCTAAGACAAAAACTTTTCTGGATTAGCCCACTTTATTAGGTTCAACAGCAAGGAGTGGAGAGACTGAGGAAAGTGCAGGCAATGAGCAGGACCTTGGGAGTCACTTCAAGGACGTCTCCAAGCAATGAATCAGTCAATTCAGTAGAACTGTCTTATCATGAAGACATGGTAGGAGTGAGACTGTAGGAATAATTCTTGCAGCTGCAGTCTCCATCTTGTTAATTGATGTTTAAGCCAAGGTGTCCGCAGCTGTGGCCTTATCTTGTCTTTGAGGTATCTCTGGCCTCACAGGCCACTACAGGCCTCAGCCAGGACCAGTGATTCATACAGGTTCACTTACTATGAGTCAGCTCCCATCACCAGGCAAGGGGCCGAGGCCTAGGACAGACTCACAGATAAACATAGAAAGGCAATTAGTAAAATTTAAATCCTGTTCAGAGCCGGGGCAATTAGTAAAATTTAAATCCTGTTCAGAGCCGCTTCGTAGTGGTCTTCAACAGTTAGCAAGGATTTTTCTGTCTATAGGTTGCCTCTTTTTTAAAAAAATAATTTTATTTAAAGAGAAAAAAACAAAACAAAACAAAATAGAATAAAGGGTAGCAACAATACAATATTCCAAGGATATAGGTTGCCTCTTGAATCTGTTGATTATTTTCTTTGTTATGCATAAGCTTTTTATTTGAAGTAATCCCATTGGTTAATTCTTGCTTTTCTTTTCCTGACTTTTTGGAGTCCTATTTGGAAATTCACTTCTTGTGCTAGTATACCACAACATATTCCCTATATTCTAGTAGTTTCAAAGGCTTTACATTAAGGTATCTGATCCATTTTGAGTTGATTTTTTTGTTATTTATTTTTTGAGACATGTTCTCATTGTAGTTCAGACTGGCTTTGAACTCACTATGTGGCCTCAAACTTGCAGTGATCCTCCTGCCTCAGTTTCTCAAGTGTTTACAGGTGTATGCCACCATGCCCAGCTCTTGAGTTGATTTTATATAGGGTGGGAGACAAAGGTCTCAATTTGGTTTCAGTCTTTTACTTGTAAATATGTAGTTTTTTTAGCACTCTTTGTTAAAGAGACCATAATTTTCTTTTCTTTTCTTTTTTAGTGCTGGGGATCAAACTCATGACCTGGCGCTTGCCAGGCAGGAGCTTAGGCAACAGAGCTAAATCCCCAGTGCAAGAGACCATAATGTTAAGTGAAATTAAATCAGAAACAGAAGTTTAAATATCACATGCTTTCTCTTATATAAGAAACCCAGAGTATACATAAAAAGCAAAATAACAGATAGTTGATAAGAAGTAGAGAGATCTTTTTAAAAGGAAAAAGAAAGGGCCTGGGACTTTAGCTCAGCAACACAAGGTTTTAAGTTCAATCCTGGATACAAAAAAAAAAAAAAAAAAAAGAGAGAGAAAGGGATCAAAAGATGGAGGGAGGGGAGAAGGAAGAGAGGGAAAGGAGATGATAAAAAATTAAGATATGTTGGGCTGGGGATTTAGCTCAGCAGCATAAGTGCCTGCCTGGCAAGCATGAGGTCCTGAGTTCAATCCCTGTTACCACAAAAAAAAAAAAAAAAGATATGTACATGTACCAACTTCATACATGGAGTATAAACATTAAGTATTATAAAAATGTACCAAAAAAGGAAGAGATCAAGAGATGGATGGAAGGGGGATAGAAGGGAAAAGAGATTTTAAAAAAAAGGAATTAAGATGTATTATGTACCTGTACCATTTCCCCACAAGGAAAATAAACATTATGTGGCCCAAACATACACTAACAAAACAAAAACTTGTATAAGAAACAATAAAATAAAGAGTTAAAAAGACAGTAGAAAAAATTTAATGAGACAAAAGAAATATGAGGGGAAATTTAGAAGAGGAAAAAAGAGGAAAAAATGAAAAGTAGATGAAATGATGAAAAGTAAAACAAAGGGAAGAAAAGTATAGAAAGATTAAAAATTGAAAGAAGAGCCAATCGAGAAAGAAAAACTCCAAGCAAATAAAAACCAGACATACCAAATAAAAATATTAATAGAAAATAAAAATTTCCCCCTCTACGGAAAGAAGGGATGACAGTTAATACTTGAAACCTCTGGGGACCAGATTTCCCAGAGTCATCTTAGGTTACATATCTTGAACATATAAAAAGCTGGATGTTTTTTCACCTCCTTTTCTGCCCTCTGTGCTTCTTGCCTAGTGACTAGCAGGAGTGATTCCTAGCTCAAACTACTTGGAGTTCCTCTCAGCTCTTTTGCTTGCTGGAAGAAGGTGGAAAGTGTAGCCCCCAAGTAAAGATTCTCTCCAGAGCTTTTTGAGAAAACCCCAGCACCGAGGGAACTCACCTGGCACTGATGCTGTCTGCAGCTTCCCAGGGCTACGCATTTCAGGGCAAGGTCAAACTCCAACAGCTATTCAGGGAGCTAACCTGGAATTCAGAACTCCCAGAATTTCTGGGGCTTTTTGGGCTGTGCTTTCTGAAGGCAGGGCTGAGGCTTGGTCTGGCCACTCTGGCAGATGGAGGGCAGCAGTGGAGTCACAAAAGAACTGCCTGGGGCAATGGTACCCAAAGCATTCACCTTCCACAATTCTAGTGTGCCCAGACTTTTTCCTTTCTCCATGTTGCAGTCTGGTCCCACCACACAGAATTAATTCTCAGAAGGCCTGTGTATGTGTATGGTCTGGACAACTGCCTCTTGAGGCAGACTCCCTCTGAGCCAGTGCAGTTATACTGCCTCCAGATTCCCAGAGACAGGAAAAGGTAAGGGCCTTTTACTCACAGATGGGTCCCAGTTACAATACCATAGGAATACAGTGTGAAGTGTGGAGAACTTCAGAGTCCACTTGCTGTGCAGATTCCAGGTCTCTTACTGGACCATATGTCCTTAGGATACAAATCCTGCATTGATGGATCTTACTGAGGCTCCAGCTCCCTGTAACCCTGGTGAAGGGGCGCTCCCATCTCCCCTGCATATAGGGGTGCTCTATTTATTCCACTCCTTCAGTACTGAGAATTGAACTCATGACCTCGTGCTTGCCAGGCAGGCATTGTGCTGCTGAGCTATATCCCCAGTCCTTTTCCACTCTTTCACTGTCAAAAATTTATTGAGTTTTCCCTATTGCATCCTAGCACTTTCTCACCATCACCCACCTCAATAAGCTGCCACACACCTTTGCTTTGACTCTAACTATGGACTAACAGGCCAGTGCTGGATGCCTCTAATCTGTATCCTTGCAACCCTTTGCTTTGTAGTATTGAGCATCTTAAATGTTAAGTTACCAGAAACTATGCAGAAGATTATGTGTAACGAATCACTAGATAATTTACTGTAAGTCTTACGATTTAGGGTTGGAGATACATTTTGTAGTTGTCAACATATAAATATATAGGGAGATATTAAAGATGAAAATTGGTAACAAAACTCAAGAGAATATAAAGAATGAAAGTTATTATAAGGATATAAGCACAATGAATCCATTTTTTTCATAAACAATATTGAATTTCTCTCGAAGATATTTTCACAGAAATGATTTAGCCATCTTTCAAATAATAGGTTATGCTTATTTAAAAAAAAACTTGCCCAATAGAAAAAGAGAAAGCCACTCAGATTTTTAAAATGAGATTGATATAACATTGTAACCTAAGTTAGACAAATGTTTGGGATCAATCTCACCTATGAACATACATGGCGAAATGCTATGCAAACTGTCAATTGAATCCATATTATATTCTCACATGTAGGGTTTTCTAGTATTTTTCAAGATTAGAAACAATAATAGTATTTGCCAAGTACACATATTAAGGGAGATAATCTATAAGATCTATCTATTGTATTCATATACACAGTTTATAATTAAATTTATAATTACATCATTTATAATTAAAGAAAAAACTAGAGCTGGGCATGGTAGTGCACGCTTGTAATCCTAGCACTTGGGAGGCTAAGGCAGGAGGATCATTGCAAGTTTGAGACCAGCCTGGGTTACAAAAATGAGCTCAAGGCCATCCTAAACTGCATAGCGAGACCATGCTTCAAAAAGACAAATAAACAAACAAACAAATAAATAAAATTTTGTAGCAAATTATCCTTACCTTGATAAAGGAACAAAATTGCAAAGAAGTTGTTCCATAATGATAAATATACTATAGATAACAAACACTAATAATCATGTTGTGCTTGTCATATTTCACATGTTTTAAATAATTTCACATTTTAAATAATTTAAACTTCTTAAGAACTTCCTGTGCTAGGTAGTGTCGTAGTTACTTTCCTATCATTGGGACAAAATACCTGACACCTACAATTTAAAGAAGACATGAATAGTGACCCACATTTTTTATTTCATGGTCAACTAGCTCCAAGACAGAAGTAGCATAGCAGAGGAGTGAGCATAGCAGAGGAAAGCTGTTCTTATTTGTTTGGTCATTGTGAGATAGTCTTGCTATACAGTTCAGGCTGACCTTGAGCTCATTTTGTAGCACAAGGTGGTCTCAAATTTGCAATGATCCTCTTGCCTTAGCCTCCCAAATATTGGGATTATAGGCGAGCACCACTGCCCAGCTAGGAAAGCTACTTTTGTCATGGTAGCCAGGAAGCAGAGAAAGGAGGAGGGGGAAAGCAAGTAAAAAGAATTAAGATGTATTATGTACATGTACCAACTCCCCTGGGTGAATGTAATCTTTATGTACTGCACACCTATTAATAAAACTTAAAAAAATATTTTTAGACAAGAAGCAGAGAGAGGAAGGAGCCAGGGCAGTAGATACACACTTGCAAGTCACGCTCCCAGTGACCCTCCTTTTTCAGCCAGTCCCCACCACATTTAGCTGGAAGTGCATCAGTGGATTAATCCACTCATGAGGATAGCACTCTCATGATCCAATCCCCTTCCAAAACCCCTATCTCTGAACACATGAGGCTTTCACAGGACATTCTAGATCTACACCCTAACAGTATTACCTTTTCCTATTTGATAGAAAAAGTGTGGTAAAGAGAAGTTAATTAGCTTGTCCTGAATCACATAGTAGGAAGTAGGTCTAACATTTGAATCCAGACATTTTTGACTCAAAGCCTGTTCCTCTGCCAGAATGCCAGAATGCCTTGGAGCACATTCAATACTTTTAAATTTCCATGACCCATGTATAACTCACTTCTCTCCTGGACTAGGACTGTTTCTGGAAGGAAGCATCACTGTTTCCTCTAGAGACTTCTTTAGATTCTGGTCACTCTTTCTGGTCTGAGTAATTATTAAATTAGGCTCTCTAGATAGAGAAAAGAGAGTGACTCCATAATGCCCCATGTCAGATTACTATAACAGTAAAGAGGAATACTCGAAAAAAAACAGAATACTTGTACTGGTTCAGTTTCCAACAAGAAAAAACAGAAAGGAAAAAAAGCTCAAGCTGGGGTAGAAGAGATGAAAAAGATACTTCCTTATCTAAGTTAGGACAGAGGTCTTGAACAGATGCTAGAGCAGTGACAATGAACCCTTTAGAGCTTTCATGATACAAACAGCCTGCTTTGGCATGCATGTCACAGGTTTGCCACCACTGCTCTGCAGAATCTTATTTTCAGACTCCATTTTAATCACTGTGTCTGCTATATTTTAATTACATAATTTCAGAAGCTATGGAAAGGCAGGCAGGACTGCTTCAATAGCGATAGGAATAGCTGAAAAGTTATCTTCACCACTGGTTTTTCTATTCTCACCCCATTTTTGCTAACACTGAAGTGTTCTTTAAGCATCAAACACTGGAATGATTAAGTACAGTATTTTCTTCTGAGTAGCAACTCATGGCCAAGTGTGAGAAACTGTTCCCATCCTGAAAAGCATCCCATCTTGAAAAGTAGACACCTGTCCCAGATTAAAGGCTGGAAGTGTTGGCTAAAGCAGAAAAGAAGCACTCCAGGAGACATTCTTCATCAGAAGCCACGTCACTTTACAGCCACGTGGCAGCTACCCCTGCAGCAGGTACTAGAGCCCTGAAATCAACATGAAATGGTTACACAACTGGAAGCCAACAAAGAAGGATATAAAACATTTGGCTAACCTGCACGTGGTGGTCCATGGCTATAATACCAGCATTCTGGGAGATTGAGGCAGGACCATGGCAAGTTTGGTCTCTGTCTGGGCAATTTAAATGAAACTCTGAGTTAAAATTTAAAAATTAAAAAAAAAAAAAGGCTGGGGATGTTGCTCACTGCTTTACAACCTGAAGATTTCATAAAAGTGCTACATCTACTCACCTGAAAATACAATTACTATTGAACTGTTGATACTACATGATTGTTACACATGAAAAAAGTGCCAATTTTCATTATTCTAGGAACATCACACAACATACTTTCTAAGTATTCAGTTAAGGGATGGTAAAAGGTGGGTTTTATAAAAGTGGTGATAAAAGACAGGGGTCTCTCCTTCCTGGCAACTTCAGAATAGATCCAAGAAATCAAGCAAATACAAGCTTACAAAATTCCTAAAGACTAGAGATGGTTTTATCCAATATCTCACAATTTGTTGGACAGTTTTTTCCACATAGAGTTTAAGGAAAGCTATATTTTAAAATGATCTCTTGAGGGACAGGGATTTAGCTCAGCGGCGTAAGTGCCTGCCTGGCAAGCGTGAGGTTGTGAGTTTGATCCCCAGTGCCTAAATAAATAAATAAATAAATAAAAAATAAACATAAAATGATCTCTTGGAGCTGGGTGTGGTGGTCTAGGAAGCTGAGGCATGAGGATCACAAATTCAAAGCCAGCCTGGGCAACTTAGACTATGGAAAAGAAAAAAGAAAAGATAAAGGAAAAAGTTTAGTGTTTGGGTGGAATGTAGTTCAGTAGTAGAGCATTTGCCAGGCATGTACAAGGCCCTGGATTCAATCACTAGTACTGCAAAAAATGGAAAAAACCAACCTATCCCATTGAATAGTTATGCTCAATTGCTGAAGGAAATGTTACAGATAATCATGTTCTCCAAACGTGATTAAATATACACAATTTCTTAGCTGATAGAGTGCCAAAATCATTAAGAAATTATATAATAGCTATTTAAGTATGATCTGTGTTATGGCTTGTAACTAGATGTACCCCCTGCCCCGTCCCCCAAAGCTTCGTGTACTATTTAGATGGGGCATTTTAGAGCTGGCTGGATTTAGGGTGTGTGATATGGGGATTAAAGGTACATGGTAGTAAATTAGTCCATTGTTGGTTTAGCATAATTCTGAGAGTAAATAATGCAAAGACCCACCTTGGGTGTAGATGGCACCACCCCAAAAGATTTATGTCCTGGATAGGATAAAAGGGAGAGGGAGGCTTTCTTTGGTGCTTCCCGCCTCTTTCTGCTGCTTTCTGCCTGCCATGGCATGGACTGTTTCTTCTCTGCCATGCCCTCTGTCATGCCGTCCTTTAATCCAGTGTCCTAGACTTTAATCCAGTGTCCTAGATTTCTTGTTCTTACCTAACATCAATTGAAGTCTTAACTAAATTAGTCAAAGCATCTTCAGTATTGTAATAGGATCCCCTTCAAATCTGGAGATAGTATAGTAGTACAATCTCTGTTAACTGGAAGCACTCCAACTCCAACTAGCTCACTGGCAAACCAGGACATGTTATTCTTTTGTCTTTGTTTCTACTCACTAATATAATGCCAAATCCAGAAAATTCATGATTCTTTAACTCCAGAACAGATTATTTGGATACTCCTGTACCAGATCCTGACCTAGTGCTGTTAATTTATAGGACTTACCTTAAAATTGAAAAAGACTTCACTGGTTATGTGATAAATTACTCTAGACTCCCATGTGGAATCCACTCTTAGAAGAAGCAAAATAGATACAAGGGGCCAAAATTTTGGCCCTCTCGAGGGCATGCCAAATTGCTGCAAGTCTAAAGATAAACATACATGTTGGTGGGCTGTACACATTCACATTTGGAACAATTCATGGCATTGTAATGCTATGGAAACAATGAATTTTCTTAACTTCCCTAGGTCTTTCTGTGGAAATGATCACAAAAATGTGTAAATTATTATCTGAAAGGTAAAAGATTGCTAGAGTGGGGGGAAATACAGCTCAACACATCCTTGTGAAAGAAGCAATTAGAATGAGATTCACATCAGACTTCTCATGAGCAATACTGTAAGCAAACAGTGCAAAAAAAGATGAAATATCTTTAAAATTTTGAGGAACAAACCTTGGAGCCTACATTGTATTACCAGCCATACAGTCATTCAAGCGAGGTACAAAACATGCTGGTGAGGTAAGAGGCCAGGAAGTACAATATTTTATTGCTGAAGTTAAATAGATTTTTTTTTTTTTTTTTGGTGCTGGGGATCGAACTCATGACCTCGTGTTTGCCAAGCAGGCACTTACACCACTGAGCTAAACCCCTGGTCCTAAATAGATTTTTTTTTTAAAATAGCAGAATTAGGAACTAATATCTCAGATGTCATCAACATGGGTGATCATCATAAAGGAAGAGTAGTCTGGAGAATTTGGAGGAGTAAATAGATTTTATAAGTATACAGTAATCTCTCCTTACTTACAAGGGATAGTTTCAAGACCCACACCCACCCCTTCTTTTTACTGTGGTTCTTCCTATGCATACATACCTATGATGAAGTTTAATTTATAAATGAGGCACTATAAGAGATTAACAACACAATAGCAACATTGAAAATTATAAAAATATATTATAATAAAAGTTATTTGACTATTCTCTCTCAAAAATACCTGATTGAAATGTCTTCATTCGCCTTCTTTTAATGATGTGTTATGATTTATTGCCTGTGTGTTGAGATGGAGTGGGTTACATGATGGAGGCGTTGTGATAGCTACTATTGATCTTTTGATAATACATCAGGAGAAAGGTTATCTACTTTAGATGATCCTGGATCATCAAGCCATAGCAATATTGATGGTTGGATGTCAGGAGTAGATGATGACAATTTGGGGGGATCCTTGATAGGATTATTTTGCAGAAACTTATTTGAAGAACATTATAGTTGGAAGTTGCTGTCCTTTTCTTTTCAACTTATGCATGGGTTGCTACAGAGGTTGTAATCCTTCTGTGATCATACAGGTGAATTCAATGCTGCTTTCCACCTGAGAATCATATTCCATAATTTTTCTTTTAATGCTTATAGAATTTGAAACACTTCGGTGGATTTGGGCTATGTTGACATGGCCAGTTCTGCCTCAGTTTCTTCTTCATCTCAGCAAGTTCTTCCAGTTTCTCATTTGTTAACACCTCTCAGTGGTCTTCAGTGTGTTCTTCTACCTCTTTGTCTAGCATGTTGCCAAATTGCATCGTGTTAATGAGCTTCCTAACTTTTCTTTGACCCATAGGAAGCTTTTGAAAGCATTCCCTACTTCATAAATTATTCCAGTAAGCATTTATAATTTCTAGTTTTAATTTATCCATTGCAGCTTAGGTAGATATCATTGCATCTGTAGTAGGGAATGATTTCTAGCACTGTGTTATGTCCAGATTAGGGGATTCATCAAATCCTGATTGAATATGACCAAATTCCAAGCAGATGTCTATCATCTTAATAGAACAAATAATGTCTTCAACAAGGGGCTGAAGCAGTGAAGTTTATTTAGAGTTAAAAAATATATAACCTTGACATTTCTATCTGTATAGCAAACAGATTCAGGATGGTCCATGTACACCATTATTGATAGTACTTTAAATTATAGCCTTTCCTCTTTCACATAGCTTTTGTTTGTGGAATGAGGCATTGATGGGACCACTTTATAAACAAGATGACTTTCTCCCATACTTTCTCATTATGGTACCAGAACATAGGCAAATAAGTTTTTTTTTTTTTTTATGGGTACATGGATTCTTTTTTCACTGACAAAATATTTTTATCACAAGTGTATATGATACATAATAATTATATTCATCCTGGGGAATTAATACATATACATACTAATGTCAGACAACTGACCTACCTCAGGCAATCACTGAGCCTTTTCCCACAGCTCACCCCAGCAATGCATCCAGAGTTGCTGATTCTTTTTAGGAGGGAGTTTTTCCATGTACAAAATGTTCCTTCTTCTTCTTTTGTTTTTGTTTTTCTTCTTCTTTTTTGTCCTCCTCCTCCTCTTCCTCCTCCTCCTCCTCTCCTCCTCCTCCTCCTCTTCTTCTTCTTCTTCTTCTTCTTCTTCTTCTTCTTCTTCTTCTTCTTCTTCTTTCTCCTCTTCCTCCTCCTCCTCTTCTTCCTCTTCCTCTTCTTTTTCCTCCTCCTCCTTCATTTTCTTCTATCAAACTCATAACCTCCCACTTGCCAGGTAGGCATTTAAGCCACAGAGCTAAATCCCCGGCCCTAAAATATTCCAACTTCTACAGCTCCTTCCTAGGAAACTCTACTGTATACCATTTGACTCTGGAAACTAGAAAGATTTGACATTCTACTAAGTGAAGAGATGGTTTTAAACCAGAATTTGAACATTTCCAGGGCTCTACTCTCAGGGTCAGTGCAGAGAAAGGGCTAGCACACACCTCCCTGCTTCTCCCTAGGGAGTTTGTACACAATTCCAGCAGCTGTTGGAGGGTTGGGCTTGTATTTACACTGCATCTGAGCACCAACAGGCCGAACAAACAACAGACCTCTGGAGTCTGGATTGGGAATTTGCACATTTTTGGAGCCTTTTGCTCAAGGTCATTGGACCAATAAAGCCAGGTTTGTAGATGTTCTCTGAAAAGCATCTGTCAAGGTATTGAACCCCACAACTTCTACAGCCCCTCTAGGGGCTTGAAAGTTGGCTGGCGAGAACAGATGGTTTCGGGCATCAGACTTTGTTTTCCTTGAGCAAGGTGTACCTGCGAAAATGCAGAACTCACAGAGCAACTCATCACTGGTAGTTGAGGACAGCGGAAGCAGGTTGTGTGTGGGTCCTGGCAATGGTTAGGCATAGCAGCCTGAACTTTGACAATTCCCAGGAAACTGTTAGGTAGGTGGATAGGGGAGTTGTTTTTACTCAACTGTCCCATGTGAGAGCCTTGCCTGTGCTTCCCAGAAGTGAGCCCTCATTTCTCTATGGTTGCAGCACTAGCAACCCAAACCTGAAGCCAACACACAGCCCTAGGCAGCCAGCATCCTGGGAACCCAAAGTCTGAAGGGCAGAGGAGGGAGCTTCTCTGGGAGGAGGTCCTGTTGTCTCTCATGCTGACCACCATGCTGAGCACTTTACGCATGCGGGGAAGCAGCCCAGCTCAATCGCCTTGCTCCCATTGCCTGGCAGAGGACCAGCAGCCCTGCGGCATTTTATGCTGGAACATTCCACTGCTCAGGATTCCTACTGCTTCTCTCCTCCAGGAAGAGCATTTGCTTCCATCTTGGTGGTCTCCAACACCAATTTAGTGCTGGAATGAAAAATCTTTGTCAAAGTCAGTGGATTAGACTGACAGGTGCAGACTGAATGTACAAGGAACCCCAGATCCACTACAGTGAGGCGTCTGCCTCGTCCAAAGCCGTCTGTGTGAACCCCAACTCACTCCTGTCTGCTTCTCACAGAACTCTGCACTGGACTTGAGAAACATCCTCAATATTTACTGCCTCACCAGCTGTGCATTGACCTGGCCAACTGGTTGGGGAAATGGCTTGGCTAACAGGCTGGGAAGAAGCAGTAACTTCTGGGGGCCAGGTCCATGGAGCTATTGTACCACCTGAAGACCCCATGGGCCTGAGGTGAGCCTGGACAAAAGAGGGGCCTAGGTCAGCTCTGAGTAGGTAGCTGCATCCATAAAGTCCCAGTTCGGAGCTGCAAAGCCTGGCTGGGAGGCATTCCAGGGTGGGATCTCAAGACATCACTGCAAGGGGGTAGGGTTTCAGGATCAGGAATCACACCAGCTGGCCAGCTGGGCTTCAGAAGAGCCCATCAGGGCTATAGCAGTCCAAGCGGGAGTCACAGCCACACCAGGAGTTACAGGGGTGGAACTCATCCCAACAGAAGCTAGAGATGCAGGAGTCTGAGACTGTGGAAACTGTTTCCACACCAACTGCCTCAAGGCACTGCTGTCCCGTGGCTTTCAAGGCTGGGATGGCGTGGACCCAAGTCAGAGTAGGGCATCTTCTACCTTTTATGCTCTCATGCCCCTGTGTCTTCCTGCAGTTGCTGGCCACATGGACTGCAAGAGATGATGAATGCCTCACGTCTCAAATCATGGAAAACAGTCTGGTCTGTACTATAAAATCCCATATTCACCATGTAGGTCTGTTCAGACCTCTGTAAACTGTGAGCTAAAATAAACCTTTTTTCCTTTTAGCTTTCAGTGTTGGATATTTTGTCTTGGCAATGAGAAAATAACTAAAACACCATCTTTCCCATTTTTAAGTGTGCAATTCAATGGTATTAATTATATTCATACTGTTGTGCAACCATTACAGCTATCTCCTTCAAAATTTGTTCTGTGAAACTGTGATCATCATACAATGGCTCCTCATAGCATCTACCCCAGTCCCAGGGAGCTGCTGATCTATTTTCAATCTCTGCAAATTTACATATTCTGCTTATTTGTTCTAGTGTAACTGACTTACTTCACTTATGTAACATTGGGTAGATGGATAGGGGAGCTGTTTTTACTCAGCTGACCCATGTGAGAGACACATGCTATAGCATGTGTCAGGACTCCATTCCTTTTTATGGCTGAATAATGTTGAGTCTTCCAACTTTGTTCTTCTTTTTCAGGATTATTTTGGTCATCTGAAGCTCCTTGCAATTCCATAGAAATATGAGCATTAACTTCTCTGTTTCTGGATTTGTTTTTAAACAAAGCTGTTGCAGTTTTGATAGAGGCCATGTTGAATGCATAGATTTTTTTATTTAGGGCTGACATTTTAGTGACATTGTCTTTCCTATCCATGAACTAAGGATCTTTCCATTTATTTATGTGTTTATTTTCTTTCAGTTTGATAGTTTTCAGTATGCAAGTCTTCTTTTATTAGTGTGCAAGTCTTTTAATTGCTTGTTTAAATTTATTCGTTGGTATTTTATTATCTTTGAGATATTTATGTGGACTTGTTTTCTTAATTTCCTTTTTGTATTGTTCATTACACATTACAGAAAAACAAGTGTTCTGTGTGTGTGTGTGTGTGTGTGTGTGTGTGTTGGTTTTGTATATTGCATCTTCATTGAGTTTACTAAGTCTTGTGGATTCTTTAGAATTTTCATGTATAGGATCATGTGATCTGTGAAAAGGAATGATTATATTTCTTTCCATTTTGAGTGCTTTTTATTTCTATTTCTTGTCAGCTGCTCTGGCTAGAAATTCCAGCACAGTGTTGAATGGTAGTGGTAAAAGCACGCATCCTTGCCATGTTCCTAATCTTTAAGAAAAATATTTCATCTTTTGTTGCAGAAAAACCAATATCAAACCAAATGGATGACTCTTTGCACTGAGGAATCTAGAAGGCAATGTTCATTGATCTAATGTTGGCAGACTGGTGTAAATCAGTTAAAAATTACCAGCCACGAGCCAGCTTAGGGTACAGTTTAAATATAATTTCCAAGCAGAAGTACAAGGCTGATGGCATTTACTACATGATTGGTTACATGAATTAAGTCACACATTGTCAAGTAAGCAAGTAAGCAGATTCACTTAAAAGGAATTGTTTACCATTTTTAACTTTACTCACTCTGCTTAAACACTCTCCCCTTATCCCCAGGATATTCCTATATTAAGGTAAATGAGGAACTAGGATGTGTTGTGTACATGTACTAACACCCCCATGAAAAACACGATTATTATTTACTACAAACATATGCAAAAATGAGGGCAGAGGTCCAAGAGATGAATGGAAGGGTGTGATGGATTTTTTAAAAATTTTTTTAAATTTTATTTTAAAGGGGGTAAAATTAAACACAACAAAACAGAACAGAATGGGACATAAGAAAGCATAAATTTCAAAGCTAGACAACCAGAGATCTGTACTATCTGTCATATTGTCTCTTGCTTTCTTCAAAATGGTTGTCCATATCTTTGCATATGGAGAGCTCATACTAACATAGCCAATCTTTTCACAAGATGTGTAGTTAACTGGCTCCCACTTGCTGGGGGGGAGGACACAGGACAGGGGACAGGACAACATGAGATGTTTGATTCTCAGCCCATGCGCCAGCAGGCTCACAGCTGCCCTCGAGAGAGTAGAGCAGCTCCTCCTTCTCCCAGCACCCCAAGTCAACCACACGGTGCAGGTCCCAATGCGCCAGGATCTCTCTCCTTCAGGCCGCTGAAAGTCTGCCACACTCACAGCCGCCCCCTAGAGAGGGGAGAGGGTGTGATGGATTAACTAACAGTTAACTTGTAACACTGAGCTGAACTCAATCAGTGTGGTGCTGGGTGTAGAAGGCCCACCTGAGGATTGTTGCCAGCAGCATAAGAGAACTGGAGGGGAAGATAGTATGCTGTTGATTCTCCTGGAGAAGCTTGCCCTGTTGGCTTTCCTACTATCAACTTGGCTGTTCTCATCATTGGAGGAGATTGCGCCCTCACTCTTGCTGAGGATGGCTGCGGTTCTTTTTTTTTTTGTACCAGGAATCGAACTGAGGCAGGCACTTGCTTATGCTGCTGAGCTAAATCCCCAGTCCATGGCTCCAGTTCTTTTCAGGGGAACTCTGGTCCTTACTTTGAGTGTTACTTCCTGGCTCCAGTGTAGATCCCTCATACTGCTGGCATAGCTCCTTCATCCAGCTGGCACAAACTTTCTAGCTTTCACCATGAACCTCTGGGCCTTCCCAGTGCAGATCCTTGATACAGACTTTTTCATGAGACATTGTCTTGGGCTCTAGGCTGCCACCTGGACTTGTGTAGGAAGTTGCTGTGGGATCCTGGCCCTCAGCTGGGTTTTTTGGGACTCTAGTGCATGGACAGATCTCTCACAGTCTTTTGCTTTTGACTCTTTAGGTGAATATTATTAAAAAATCCTATAAATTATGTGTCCTGTATTAAATCTTTTCCCTTGTAAATCCTGATTACAACAGGGGGTGGGGCGGGGGACAAAAGGAGAAGATTTAAAAAAGAATTAAGTTATGTACATGTATCAACTCTACATGATGAATATAATCACTTTGTACTGGAAACATATACTAGCAAAAAATAAATATAAAACATTTTAAAAAGAAAAGATAGTCCATGAAAACAGCAACCAAAAGACAGTATAGGTGGCTCCCTAATATCAGACAAAACAGACTTTATTTCAAAA
The DNA here is from genome assembly GCA_004027295.1 of Dolichotis patagonum. Classification (NCBI taxonomy): domain Eukaryota; kingdom Metazoa; phylum Chordata; class Mammalia; order Rodentia; family Caviidae; genus Dolichotis; species Dolichotis patagonum. The sequence goes on from PVJX010006735.1 coordinate 37,039, forward strand.
AGTGTTATAAGCACAAAATTTGTAGACTGTGGGGGGAGAGAAACAGACCTCACAAGGAGGTGGTCCCTGTCTGGAAACCAGCGCCATGTGAGGGTTGCTGCTGGAGTGGGGACAGCCACAACCAAGCCTCTCTACATGAATCAGTGCCATTGAATGACTGGGGGGGGCAGCACACACGGCGGTATTGGGGAACCAGGCCTCACCAGGAGGTGATCGTTGCCTGCAAACCATACAATTTTCGTTGTTTTTTGGGGTTGGGTTTTATTCTTTTGTGTTTTGTTTGATTATGTTAAATCTGATGGCATGAGCAGTTATTTCAAAGATAGCACAACATACTAGGGTAGCCATTTTGGATTTACTGTTAGCTTACTTTGAAGTCCTTTATTGCATTCATTGTTTTGTTTTGTTTCTGCTCTATTCTGTTTGATTTTTACTATGTCTGAAAGTATCTGCAGCTATTTTGAAGACAACAAGAGGCATTATGGTAATTATTGCTGATTTTGTAAGGTTTTGAAGTCCTGTATCACTTATACTAGTTTATCTTGATTGGTTTTATTCTATTTTCTTTGGTTTTATCCTCTTTAAAATAAAATTTAAAAATGTAAAAAAAAAACAAAATTAAATAAAAAAAGTGTTACGAGACAAAGAAGACATTATATATTGATATAAAGATAACTTCACCAAGCTATGACAATTACATATATCATACAACAGAGACCAAAAATACATGAAGTGAATACTAATAGAATTGGAGAGAGACAGTTCTACAATAATTGTTGGAGAATTCAAAATACCACTTTCAATAATGAGTAAACGAGCAAGGTAGAAGATGGATAACTATACAGATAAAATCTAGACCACCTAAAACCAATTAGATCCTGTAGCATTATATAGAACATGAAACCTGATAACAGCAGAATATGTACTCTTTTCAAATAGTTAATCCATCACACCCCTCCATTCATCTCTTGGACCCCTCCCCTCCTTTGTGCACATGTTTGTAGTAGATAATAATCGTGTTTCTCATGGGGGTGTTATTACATGTATACAACACATCCCAATTCCTTTTGAAAATTTCCATTGCCTTTCCCTCCTTCCTCTGCCCTCCATTTCTCCATTTCTTTGTCTCATTCCCATATGCAAAAAGTCTATCTTGTTATTCCCTATTATCTTTTATTTTGCTCTTTATTCATATTTAGAATTTCTTATATGAGAGACCATGTGATATTTAAGCTTGTGTGTCTGATTTATTTCACTTAACATTATGGTCTCAAGGTACATTCATTTTGTTACAAATGTTTTGTTTATCCTTCTTTATGACAGAGTAATACTCTATTGTGGGTACATACTACATTTTCTTTTCTTTCCTTTTCTTTCTTTCTTTCTTTCTTTCTTTTTTTTTTTTTTTTTTTTGGTCTTTTTGAGACAGGGTCTCACTATGCAATTTAGGCTGGCTTTGAACTCACTTTGTAGCCCAGGCTTGTCTCTAACTCACAACAATCTTCTTGCCTCAACCTCCCGAGCGCTGATGTTACAGGCATGTGCCACTATGCCTGGCCCACATTTTCTTTATACATTCGTCTGTGGATGGACTTATAGACCACTTCCAAGAAGCAGCTATTGTGAGCTCTGCTGCTATAAATGTAATATCACTATAATATAATGTCTTTAACTCTTCCTGAAGATACCTAGAGGGGGAATAGCTGGGTTAAATGAGGTCTCTAGTTATAGTTTTCTGATAAATCTCCATACTGATTTCCATAGTGGTTGTACTAATTTACATTCCTGTGACTAATGTAGAAAGATGTCTTTTTCTCAACAGACTCACTAGCATTTGTTATTATTTGATTTCTTAGTGAAGAAAGGCTATTTTTCCTGAAATAAGATGGAATCTAAAATTTTTAAATTGACATTTCTTGGATGGCCAGTGATGTTGAACATTGTTTTCATGTATTTACTTGGTTATTTGTATTTCTTATTCTGAGAAGCATGTATTCATTTCAGTTGCCCATTTTTTGATTTAGTCTTTTGTTTTGGGGTATCTAATTTTTTCTTTCTTTATATATTCTAGATGTTAGTCATATGTCTGAGGACTAGCTGGCAAAAATTTTTTTCTAACTCTGTAAGTTGTCTCTCCATTCTGTTCGTTGTTTTCTACTGGGGACCCTTACAAGTGACCCTGATTTCCTATTTAGTGCTATGATATAAGACTCAAAGAAAAACTCAGAGAGAAGACAAAAGTAAAATGAGGAACTTGATGGTCAGTGCTAAGCCAGCAAAGACCTCAAAACAGCCAGATCCATAGTATTTACCGGTTGTACAATCTACAGAATGGGGTGAGGAAGCTATGTATGGTTGCTGGGAATAAGACACTGATGCAGGCAGGGGTTGTAAATGAGGGAACAAAACATTCTTGCATCAAGAACAGAAGAGACCAAGAATAAGTCATGGTTAATGACCAACTCATTTTTCAAGTAAAATAAACTACATTCTGGAAAGAAATTTGGAAAGAGTCATTTGTCCTCAGCTGCTATGTTATATCAGAGCCCAAAAGACTCACAGACCATATTGCTGATTTCTCCTGTGGCCATTGGCAGGGAGAAATGCTAATTGCCATCTGCAGTGCTCTCATGACTCACTACTGAAAACAAGCTAATTGTGGGGTTAACTCTTTACAACCTGCACTGCTTACAACCTGCTCTGGGCATAGTCAACAGGATGGTTTCCTGCAGTTTTCTTTGCTCTGCAGAAGATTTTAATTTGATATGATACCATTTGTTGATTCTTGGTATTATTTCTTATGCAACTGGGGTTCTATGCAGAAAGTCTTTGCCTAAACCTAGGATTTTAAGAATTTAACCTATTTTATCTCCTTGCAGATTAAATGTTTCTGTTTCATTATTTAGATCTTTGATCAATTTTGATTTTAGTTTAGTAGATGGTGAGAGATAGAGCCTGGGTTCAGTCTTCTGCACGTGGATAGCCAGTTTGTTCAGCACCATTTGTTAAAGAGGCTATCAAACTTCAGGATAAGTTTTTGGCTCCCTTGTCTAAGATCAGAAGAATTGTTTCTGCTTCCTCTACTCTGTTCCAGTGATCCATGTGTGAAATTTTATTATTTATTTATTTTGATAATGCCATGCTGTTTTTTTATCACTTTATCTTTGTAGTACAACTTGAAATGCAGGATTGTAATGTCTCCTGCCTTTCTCTTGTTGCCTAGCATTGCTTTTGCTATTCTAGGTCTCTCCTGGTTCCATAGGAATTTTAGGATTGTTTTCTCTAGTTTTGTGAAAAGTGCCATTGGTATTTTTATTGGAATTGCATAAAACCTGCATATCAATTTTGGAAATATGGCCATTTTGACTCTACTGTTTTTGACTATTCAGAAACAGGGGCTATCGTTCCATTTTCTGATGTCCTGCTGCTGCTTTGAGGCTTTTACTATTTTAAAATCATGTCCATTTTATATTCTGAAACTTACAGTCTTTTAAGACTGACACCATGATAGGGAGAGAGTAAGGCAAGCATGTGACATGCTACAAAACACATTTGGAAATGCCCTTTTTTGATTTCAGACTCAGTTGGTCTAACTTTTTTGACTGTTTTCTAGACTTCAAAAATTTGATCTGATAGTTTCTGCCACTTTGCTGGTATTTGGCCATTTTATTTGATTTGGCATATCTTTTTTTAAAACCTAATTTAATTCATGGTGGTCTCCATTCTTCAGATGTGGGCTTTATTTTGCTAAGTACCTCAAATTTGTTATCTAAGAATTAGGAATGTTTATGGTCTTGTGATCAGTAAGCTAATTGTCATGGTGGCACATGCCTTAATCTCAGTACTTGGGAGCTGAGGCAGGAGGCTCACCACAAGTGTGAGACCAACGTGGGCTATATAGTGAGCTCAAGCCCACCCTGAATTATAAAGCAAGACCCTGTCTCAAAAAAAGAAAAGCCAAATATTATCAAATGATAAAAATTTTTGGAAGAAACTCCACAGATTATATTATTCCAGTTATTCTCAGATTAGAGTCCTCCAAAGAGCCTTAAGCCACATCGCAGGCCCTTCTCTACTAAATGAAAATATCTCACGGTTAAATATAGAAATCCATGTTTTAAGAATTTCTTGAGCTGAAACTGATGTATAGGTAGGTTTAGGGACAGATGATATAATTTATCTAGTTTTTTAAAAAGATAATAAAACCCAACAAAACAGAATATATCCAGTTTAAACAAAGCAGAATAATAGGAAAACAACAATGTCTACCATAGTATATCTTGTTACCTTCACAATAGTTGTCCATTCCTTTAGATATAGCAAAATCAAACCAAAACAAAACAGAATAAAACTAATCAAAACAGAATATTGAATAAAGCAAAGCAATCAGAACAAAACAGTGAGAACAATATTGGATTTCAAAAAGGAAATCCCCATATTTGCTATATTGCATACAATCATCCTCCCTATAGGTGCTCAGTCTGCTGGCCCCAGGCCTGCAAAGTCTACTAAACAATACAAGCACTCAGTTGCTTTTTATACCTTAGTTGCTATCAATTCAGCCTGTTGTCTGAACCAGCTGGTCGCTTATGGGAGTGGGGAGTTGGTGATTTTCAGTCCGCAGGCCAGTAGGCTCACAGGGGGAGCTGACTTTTCTCTTCTTGGGCCCCAGGTGGCTTTCCCAGCTTACCAGAAAGGCTGACTAGCTGGCTTGTTAGTCGGCTCCTCCTTATCTAGATTTTTTTATTATAGATGAAGCATCACAGAAAAGGTAGTATTTAAGCAGAGACTGGACAAGATAAGCCCTTGAGATAGAAAAAATGGCCAATCTATTTACTTTTTGATGTATATTAAAATATATGAAGAGTCTTGGTTTTTTTAAACAGGTGTTGGGATTGATAACATGTTTACCATGATTTCTGTCTGTCAGAGACCACTTTCATGCATGATACAAAAGAACACATCTCCACTGTCTATTCAGAGGTGACCATGTCCATCATAATCACACCATTGCAATGTCCTGGCCTTCTATACAAGGAATGTGCACTCTTTCAGGTTCACACAATAATTTTGTATCCATACAGGAACAACCCCTCTGTTTTGTTATTTTTGTGAGACCATCTGTTTTGGAATATTTATGGCCCTGGAAGGAGAAAGAAAGATAGAGTGCCTATGCTGGTAGAAAAAGCCAGACTAGAAATGTTGCATATTTCAGAAGGCCTGCTGCTTCCCGTTTGGTTCTGTCCCAGAGAAACGTGAAACTGATTCTATTCGATGAATTTATTCTTTACAGACCATTTTGGTTCTTTTCTGGCAACACCAAGTCCAAGGTTTTCATAACGCTGATACACATTTTGTATAGTATAAGTAGTAAAATTCATGAGTAGTTTATTACACAAGAAGGGACTGCAAGTGCAGATTGCAAAATAAAGAGTTTGGCCCATCCTATTAGATCATGCTTCCAAGCCATAATCACCATCAGTCATCCATCTTTGAACATTTCACCCTTAGTTTTGTACTTTCACATATGTATTTCCCTAAGGCCTCACTTAAACTCTCTTCTCAAATGAGTTTGCCTAAGTTTCAAGTGGTATTTTTTGTTGGTAGTGGTGTTTTGTTTATTCTTTTCCTTTTTTCTGTCACTGTTTTTGAATCAAGCAACATTTCTTTTAGGAAGACATGAAATACACAGAAAGGATGCCATTTCTTTCTTTCTTTCTTTCTTTCTTTCTTTCTTTCTTTCTTTCTTTCTTTCTTTATACTAAACCAAAATGTGTTTATTTAACAATATACATTGCAAAGGCTCAACCAGAGACTTAATTTAAAAAACAAATAAAACAAAAACAGCACCAGAGCTCAAGATACAGTGTTCTACACAGAAATCAAGAAAAAGACAGACCAAAGAAATAAAATGACACCACAAGGAAAGCCTGGTCAGCCTGGGTCAGGGCTCTTGGTTAGAGACTTGCTTTGAGTAGGTTTCTTGTAGGTACTTCTTAAAAGCTGGGGGGTTTTTCCAGAGCTCCGCGGCATGTGTGTCCAAAGGATTGTCAGTGTTGGGTTTTCCTAGCAGGCTCTGGATGGACAGCAGGTTGGTCCTGACGTCATATAAGGTGGACCACTTGTCCTTCAGGATGTCCAGACAGATGTTGCCCCGGGTGTCCACATTGGGGTGGTCACAGGGAGTGAGGAACTTCACTGTGGGCGTGTTGTAAAGGTAGCCATTGGGGAACTCCAGGGAGAGCTTCATACACCGTGCCAGCTGCTCCGTGGATGGTCCCTATCCATTTGAAAAGGTTGTCAGACTCAGGGAAGGCAGAAATTCCTTTGTCACCAGACATCATGAGGGTCATCAGCTCCTGCTGTAGCCTCTTGCCCACAGGGCCCCGGGCAGCGCCCCCACTGGGCTCGGCTAACGCTAGCGGCAGCGGGGTCGAGGATTTTGGAGGCCATCAGGACAGCGCTGGCAGAGACACAGGAACTTGGACAACAACTGCAGCAAGGATGCTATTTAGATAGACAAACATAGAGCGATCGAAAAATATTTATGGAAATATTACCTTATGCATAAAACTACATAAGCCATTGAACAGGACCTTTATGAATAGTAGAAGCTCATTAACTAATTGACAAGTTGGCTTGTCCCAGTGCCCAATAAATGTCTCTACATTTTGTTCAAGAGTTATGTAGTTGCTTTAGATATAAAAAATAAGCTACTTTAAAAGTACAGTAGCCGATGCCTATTTTGAAAAGTAAAAAAGTGAATATTTTTGTTCTGTGAATATTCTCTATTGAATCTGCACATAGAATAAAATTCAGTTTATTGATGATTCCTTGTAAAATCCCTTGCTTCCTGCCTACCTGAGGTTGCTTCTGTCTTGTGCTGTATCTTGAATGATTTCCCAGTTCTCATTTGATTTATTGTACTGTCCCAGTTCTGATTCCATGCTCTCCAAACAGTCATCTGATTGTGATCTGACAGGCAGTGTTGTGTAATGGATAAGAATATAAGCTTTGGAATCAAGGGATCTAATCCTTTACCTTGATAAACAAGTCACTTAACTTCTAGGGTCCTCATTTCTGAATTGCACTTTATTGACTACTGATTCTTACACACCACTTCCCTGGATTATTGTGAAGATTAAATGCCACTTCATATAATAAATATTGTATCTTGTACAGTAACTTCTACATAATGAAAGTTGACAAATAACAGTGTTATTCCTAGTATTATTGTTATTTTTACTGTGTGTCTGACTTTCACACATTTTCTTTAAGGATCCTCAAAGGAGAGAGCAAGTGTTTATGATCTGATCAAAGACATTACAACTACTGTATATTCATAAGATGATATATTTTGTAACAACCCCAAAATCATCTTTTTCAAACACTTGAGTGACTTTCACATGTATGACAAACATGAACTGATATTACAATCCTTGCTTTTATCTCCTATTCCAGAAAACACATTAGAATTCACTTGAGCAATGACATTATCACAACACATATATGATATATGTATGTATTTATAAATTACAATATAATTTTGTTAAATGAAAGCCAATGATTCACGCATTTTTTATACAATGCTATCAGGAGCCAGTTAGGCCTCTAGTTGCCTGGGCAAGCATATGACAGAGGATAAAAGAGACAGAAGAAGCAATAATTTAGAATGCAAAGGGAGTCTGGAGGGTCAAAGTGATATAAGCGAATGAAACTCCTGACCTACTATATTTGCAGTACAAGTTCTTGTTCTATAAAATCAAAGAATGAATTTTAGGAACAACAGAGTGGAATATATTTATTGAGAGAAAGCTTCTGTCTGAAAGACAGAAGGGGTCCCCAGTGGGTTGCCAGGGACTCTTGTCTTTTTTAGAGACTTTTATAAAATAAAATCATGAGGTTAGATAGGTCAAAAGTGGGGAAAAATGGAAACTTGCAAGGTGGGCATAAGGTGGGACAGAACTGTGGTCAACCAGTAAGATTAATTGCTCAGGTAAAATTGATTAAATTAGGAGCAAATGGGGGTACAAGTCAAGTAGTAAGCAGGCATGCTTAACAGCAGTGACTCTTCCTGTAGTGGGGGTGGGATGCTGACTCCTGACTTCCTCAGGGTAACAGAGAACTATCTCCTTAGGAGGTGGCTGTATTTGCTTTGCCTTTTGTCCTGAGATCTGGCCCACAGCAGGAGTTGATTGTCTCTTCCAAGGCTGTAAGATATCTGAACTTCTGTTCTGGCTCCTTTGAGGGTTCAACCCTGTCTGACTGCCTATAATATTTCGAATTAACTCGGCTGCCTGTAACAAAAGCTCTTATCAGACTAAGACTAAGAATCTCTCAACTTTTCACCTTTTATTGAGTGCACCCAGCTTTTGCAGGGCGGACCCTGGGTACAGAGGAATGGAGGACACTGACGCGAGTGAGGTCTAGTAAGAAACAAAGTGTTATGCCATTGATTAATGGGACACTTGTTTTTCTAATGGGTTATTTACTTCTACAGAATTTTGTGCGAGAGTTAGGAGTCCCTAGCTGAAATGCGGTGTTACCTTCTGAAACATCGCAATGTCACAGGTCATAGAGACCTCTAGTGAGACCAGGGGCATAGGGAGTTTTTGTTTTCACATGCCAACTGCTGGATGCCTAGACAAGGATGTAGGCCTAGGACAGACTTATAATAGAGAAAGCCAGTTTATGGATTTGTAGCTCACTTGGGGTAGTCTCCATCACAATACTATTTCCGAGCTGCCTCTACCAATGAGGACATTACCCTGGCCTTCCCGAATGCTTTCTCTATATCTTTCATCTCATGAAAACTACTGTTCCCTGCTAGATCCCCTCTACCCATGTTGTAGACTGGAACTTTATTCTTTCTCTCATATCTTCATTCTTTTCTCTCAATATCAAACTTCAGAAAAGCCTACTGCTTCATTTTTAAAAATACATTTTTAGAGGAATGAGTAAAGAAAGTCTGAGATATGTACACGATAGAGTACTACTCAGTCATAAAGAAAGATAAATTCGGGTTATTTGGAAGAAAATCAATGTACCTTGTAATCCTAGTACTTTGGGACACTGAGGCAGGCGGATCACAAATTCAATCTCAGCCTGAGCAACTTAGAAACAGTGAGATACTGTTTCAAAACAAAAAACAAAAAAAGGGCTGGGGAGATAGCACAGTGCAAAGGTCCTGGGTTCAATTTCTAGTACTGGAAAAAAAAAAAAAGAAAGGAATAAAGAAATAAATGAGAATTTTGGAATTGGAAATGGGAATACATAGTAAGTATGTATCAAGGTGAATTTTAGTAAAAAGTGTTTTCTTGTGCTAAAGGGATTTTTACATTTTAAAAAAAGGAATGGAACAACTCATTTAAGACCCCTCCTGTTGTCTCTCATTCCTATTTCCCACTTCCCTATTCCTTTTTCTCTAATAAATTTATGAAAAATAAGTAAGTAAATAAATATAAAAATAAAGGAATATAGTTAAGGGAAAATAAAATAATAGTAGCAATAAAAATAAACTTGAAAATGAAATACCAAACTTCTCATTCATAGAAATTCTTAAGTAGTAAAATGTTAACACTATTACATTTTAATTACTGAACTACCTAATTTTAGTGACCTAATGTTCAATTCTTGTTATAATCTGTCTCTGAGCAAATCTCTCATGACAGTTTTCTAATTTTGATTTTGTAAAAACAGCTCCCAATTTATGAAAATATGCAACACAAAATTCAGTCTCATGTGAATAAAGTGCTTGAATTGTATTACGCCCAGCAAATAGTGAAATGAACTGAAAAATGAAAACTGTTCTCCTGATGATCAGAAAGCTGTGTCTGTGATGACTCATTGCCAGCCTCCTGCAGCTGTGAGAGGAATCTAGGCTGGGTGGACCACAGGCATGGTTTGTGGCTTAGCTGTTACAAAAATTCAATCCCTAAGTGACTCTATGTTAGAATACTATCTCCTAAAACTAATGGCAATAAAAATTAGAAAGTCATTGAGAGCCTCTTAGAATAATTTAGGACTATTGAGACTACTCAGTATTCTATTGTGAATCTCTAGATGAAGATATTCTAAGAGATAAGCTAGTATATAGGAATTTTGACATGGTAAGGACAGAAAGGGAAGCAGGGTAAGAGGGAAAAGTTTGGTTATAGAATAGAGTGCTGCACTGACATTAAAAATTACAATGTGGAAAATATCAAAAAGTATAAAAATGTTAATAGAAAATACAGTGAAAAATATAGGTCTTTGAACAAAATATTAAGTATAACCATGTCTTTATATACATTTACATAGAAAAATGTGGAAGTATAAACACCAAATATTGGCAGAGCATTGGCTCTAGGTGGTAAGAAAATAGAGGGAATATAGTAGGTGCTCCAGAAAGAAGATCCAGGTATGAGGTTTTGTGGACATAGCTTGAGTCATTTGTTTATATTTTAACCAATTACTGTAGCTGATACTAGACAATGGGATCTTTTGACTTAGCATATGGGGGAGGGAGAAGGAGGGGTCACATTTAAGGAGGTGTTAAATACCGTCAAAGCAAAGGCAACACATCTCCCCAGATTCCAAGTCCAGGGCATTTCTGCCATAAGATGTTGGCACAGTGTGTTTATTTTCATGTTATGAAGACCAAGCAATAAAACACAGCAGAAGTTCCTAGTCATTTTAAAAATAGCTTTTACTAGTGGCATCCATGTGGGCCGAGAGGAGAACAAAGAAGGAGCTAACCTCTTCCTGTGAGCCAGAGGCAGTTGTAGGCCAGGCCAACCCCTTCCATGAGCTAGTAGCAGCCATGCAGACTGGGAGGAGAACCAAGAAGAAGCTAACCCCTTTTTGTGAGCCAGGGGCAGCTGTGGAGCAGGGCAACCCTTTCCTGTGAGCCAGCCGTGTGTGGGCTGGGAGACAAGAAGTGCTGAGGCCCCCTGCCCTGTAAGAATTGGTTGATTTGGAAGAACACATGCTGAGATGATAGTTACTGAAGTTAAAAATACAACTTAATGCTTGTATTGTTTAATTGACTTTGCAGGCCTAAAGCTGGTAGTCTGAGCATCTATTTAGAGGATAACAATATGCATTATAGCAACTATGGGAGATTTCCTTCAGAAGGTGGTAGTCGTTGTTAATTCCCTATTGTTTTAAAGTCCTGTATCATTTTCATTGTTTTGTTTAGTTTTGTTGTATTCTTTTTGTTTGGTTTGATTTTATTTTATCTGATGGCATGGACAGCTATTTCAAAGCTAAGATATATTATGGTAGTTATTGTTGGATTTCCTATTATCTTGTTTTGAAGTCCTGTATCACTTTCATGATTTTGTTTTGATTGGTTTTATTCTGTTCATTTTGTTTGATTTTATTATGTCTGATGGTATAGGTAAGTATTCTGGATGCCTTTTTATTTTTTATTTTTTGGTATTGGGTATTGAACTCATGACCTCACACTTGACAGGTAGGTATTTGTGCTGCTGAGCTAAATCTCCAGCAGGCAGGTATTTTGAAGATAACAAGAGGCATTATGGTAGCCATTGTTGATTTCCTATTATCATGTTTTGAAGTCCTGTACCACTTTCATTGTTTTGTTTTGATTTGCTTTATTTTGTTTGTTTTAAACTCTTTAAAATAATTTAAAAAATCACTTTTACTTTCTATTTATTTATAGTAGTTTTTTTTGTTTCATTTATCTGCTTTAAATGCCAACCTGGCAGTGCAAAGTGGTTATAAGTTTGAATAATTGTTATGAAAGCAATTCTAGTAAAAAATAAATAAGCTATGTAAAGAACATATTTGCTCAAAAGTGGAAATTGTGTAAGTTAAAATAAAAGCTATCTAAGAGCTATATGCTTTAATATTTTTGTCAAAAATAAAAGATTTGGGAATACAATTCTATTTGGGAGAAAATTATTATATCAGCAAGGTAAAAAAATAAAATTAATAAAAAATAAATTTTTTGCCACTTTATAAAAAGGTAAAATCAATCTAGAAATTAAATGATGAGATAATTATACAGAAGCTATTTTTCTTTCTTTCATTATTCCTGTGTTAGACTAAATCCTACTCTTGGTTTAACTAGCCAAAGCTGATAGGACCCAATAACACCACAACTACTTTGACATCCAATCATATGAATATATATTAGTTATATATATTAAGTGGAAAGAACATGTCCCAAAAATTAACTTCTCATATGCTATCATTTTACAAGTAAAATAAGAAATACATATGTTTTAGGATGGCATGAACATGTGAAATGTTAATCAAAAGTATAGTTATCTGGATTGGGGGAAGGTATAGTTAGAGCAGTAATGGCAAACCTTTCAGAGATGAGTGCTTAAACTACAACCCAAAATTCACTTTTTATCACAAAGTGCCAAACTATAATTAAACCTGAATCCTGAGGGTTTAGTTTAGAAAAAACAACTTATACATTAGCATCTTTTGTCTTAAAAGGAAAACAGATAACACGTGCTATAGATTCACTACCACCGGCTTAGGGGAACAAAGCTATCACTGCCAGGATTTAAAAATCATACAAGCTGGGGATATGGCTCCATGGTACACTGCCTACCTAGCAAGCACAAGATCCTGAGTTCAATTCCTGGTACCAAAAAGAAATAAAAATTTTACAAATGTAAGTATATGAAATATAAATTCTACCATAGAAACTGTAGTCTATCCATCAAGGTCATTTCTCAGGCATAATCTTTTCCGTATGTGATGTTAAACCAGGTTTAAACTGCTAACAGAGAGGTTGTAGCAGTGTGGGTACTGGATGAGAAGACAGCAGGCATGGGGGATTTATTCTTTCCTACTCCTTACATGTTTCAAAGATAAGAAGTGATGCTTGTAAGTTGGTCTTCTTTTGTGGTTTATTCATTACTGTATAATTCACAGAATAGCAGAATGGCTGGACATGATGGTGCACCCCTGTAATCCTAGCACTTGCAAGGCTGAAGCAGGAGGATCACTGTGAGTTCAAGGCCAGCCTGGGCTACATAGTGAAACCTGCCTAAATAAATAAATAAATAAATAAAGCAGCAAAATGTTAGAAGACAATGTCTTTATTTTTCAGAAAAGACAACTGAAACCCAGAAAAATCATGTGAACTTTTCAATGCTCAGATGCTCAGCAGTAGAGGGCATAGAGATGAATTACCAGCTCAATGCCTATTAAAGTGCATGAGTTTCTCTTTTTTTCTTTTCTTTTTTTTGGTATGTGTTTGTAATACATGCTGTGTTTGTAATACATGATGATCTTAGGGAATAGGTACATATCCTTCCAACTATAATTTAGGATTGGAATTTTGTCCATGGCCTCATTTGATATTGCTTTGTTGACATTTAATTGACATCTGCAAAATACCTGCCAAAATCTGAGAAAAAATAGTTTATTTAAGAAGTCTCAGATAAAACAGTTGCCATTTGTTGTAGTCTTTAAAAAAAACTAAGTAGAATTTATGTTGGATGAAGAGGCTGTTTTCCTTTTGTACTAAACTATTTCTGCATATAGGTTTATCAGTTAGATTGTATTAGATTTTTGTATAGATGGTTATTTAGCAAGAATAAAATACCAGCTATTTATGACAAACAAATAGCCTCCATTATACTAAATGGGGAAAAACTAAAAGCATTCCCCCTAAAATCTAGAACAAGACAGGGATATTCACCATCACCACTTCTATTCAATAGAGTACTTAAAACATTAGCCAGAGCAATTAGGCAAGAGAAAGAAATAAAACGGATACATATAGGAAAGAAAAAACTCAAATTAGCTTTATTTGTAGATGTCATGATACACTATATAGAAAACCCTAAAAAGCACCAAAAAATTCTTAGAATTAATAACAAACTTCAGCAAAGTAGCAGAATACAAGATTGACTCACAAAAAGCATTAGCATTTGTATATACCAACAATGAATGGGTTGAGAAGGAAATTATGAAAACAATACCATTCATAGTAGCTTTCAGAAAAATGAAATACCCAGGAATTAATCTAACTAAGGACGTGAAAGACCTCTACAAAATAAATTATATTACACTGAAGGAGATTGAAGATGACATCAGAAAAATGGAAAGATGTCCTATGCTCCTGGATAGGCAGAACCAATATTGTTAAAATGGCCATTATCCTCAAACTGTTATACAGATTCAGTGCAGTCCCAATCAAAATACCAACAGCATACTTTGCAGATCTAGAGAAAATATATAGAGCCAGAAAAGACCCAGAATAGCAAAAACAATTTTGGCCAATAAGAGCAAAGTAGGAGGTATCACAATACCTGATTTCAAGCTATACTATAAAGCAATAGTGATAAAAACAGTATGGTACTGAAACAAAAACAGATACGTGGATCAATGGGACAGAATAGAGGGTACAGAAATTTTCCCAGACATATTCCTCTATTTGATCTTTGACAAAGGGAATCAGTGCCTTCATGCTTAGCTACATCCCCAGCTCTTCTTTACTTTTTTATTTTGAGATAGGATCTCATTAAGTTGATAAGTTGACCATGCTGGGTTTGAATTTGATTTCTTCCTGTTTTAGCCTCCCAGGGAACTGAGATTACAGGGGTGCACACCTTGCCCAGCTAGACTTCTGAAAACTTTATTATTATAAAAGGATGCAAAGATTTCATAGTGGAAAGTATAGATGATTTTAATTGCTTTTGTTTTGAAGATTCTTATATTTTATTCAAAATAAGGATAGTCTAAATACCATGCACCTCTACTTATCAGCATGCACCTTTGACAGTTCAGCTTGCTCATGTAAATGCAGCCACCCAGCCAGATCCTGTGACCAGGAATCTATCATCAATGTGTGTGAGGTGACAAAGAGATTGAACCTCAGAAACACCTTTCTATTTGTGAAATACATTGTGCATCCAAAGCAGCTATAAAGAGGGATTGTCGGACTCTATCGTGAACAGAATTCAGCTATTGATAGAATTCAGTTTTTTTTCTTCTCCCTTTGGAGATTTGATTTTTTTTCTTTTTTGGTACTGGGGATCGAACTTATGACCTTGTGCTTGCCAAGCAGGTGCTATGCTGCCTTGCTATATCCCTGGCATAGAATTCAGTTATTTTCGGGTACACATGTTCTCATTTCATATGCTTAGGCTTTCTTTGATTTCCAACACAAATTAATGGAGCAGGATTTTGATAGTCTCAGTTAGGAAGTATTGATTAAGAGCATTCTGGCAGAGCTTGCGGCAGTCATGTCATGGACCTCAAGTGAGCCTGTGAACAGACTGTTAGTGACTCTGGCCTGTTTGTGAATCAGTCTGAGCCATAGGATCTGGTCCTGCATCACACACTGTTATTGAATAAGGTTGGCAACAGTGGCGGGCACTGTGTTAGTGGCTGTATTCTGGGGATGGCTATAAATTAATCAGATACAAGTCAGGCGTGGTGGCACACGCCTGTAATCCCAGCACTCGGGGTTGAGGCAGGAGGATCATTATGAGTTTGGGACTAGCCTGGGCTACAAAGTGAGCTTGAAGCCAGCCTGAACTGCACCAAGAGACCCTGTCTCAAAAAGACGAAAAAAGTAATCAGACACAATTATTGCTTTGTTTAATATGTGCAACAATTGAAGGAAATCCATCTTGTAGATTTTATATAAATGCAGAAATAAGCTTTGTGAGGCAGTATTCAGTTATTTGGTCTTTTTTTTTTTCAGTTATTTGGTCTTTTCACCCTGAGTATTAACAGGATAGTTTATTGTTCAATGAGTGGTTCTGAAATTCAAAAATATTTCTATATTAAAATTTGAAATTTTGTGTAATAAATAACTAATCTTACCCGAACCTTTGTCCTTTGTTGTGCAAGGTCACCTCTAAATTGTTGGATTGACCTATATGACTAGAGTGTCTTAGATAAAATTGCTTACAATGTAATTTATGATGAGAGCTTTGGTTCATGCATCCTTTTAATGATGATATCTTCATCAAAATTAATGTTGAGTCTTAATCCCCAATGCAACACTATGAAGAAGTGTGGATTTCAGGTGATGATTAGAACCTCTATAAGAGGACTTGAGAGCTAAACATGGTGGCAAGTGCTTGAAATCCCAGAACTCTGGAGGCTGATGTAGGGAGAATCACAAGTCTGAGCCCTGTCTGGACAACTTGGCAAGATTACGTTTTAAATCGATCTTGAAATAACCCTAAGCATATTTAACTATGTGATCTTTGTCAAAGGAGCCAAAAACATGCATTGGAATGATAGTCACTTGGTGGTATTGGGAAAACTGGCTATCCACATGCAGAAGATTGAGTTTAGACCCATGTTTCTCACTACGTACTATATTAAAATCAAATGGGAAAAAAGAATTAAGATACATTATGTACAGGTACAAACTCCTGATGATTAATGTGATCATTATGTATATCTAAATGGTACCAATAACATTAATTAAAAAACAGCAAAGAACTAAACTTTAAAACAGAAACATTTAACCTGCTGGGAGATAAAATAGGTAAAAATCTTGAAGTCTTATGTGTGGGCAAGGACTTTCTGAACAGAATCCCAGTTGCACAGGAAATGGTACTAAAAATCAACAGATGGTATTGTATCAAATGAAAACACTTCTACATAGCAAAGAAAACAACTAACACAGTGAAAAGACAACATACAGAATGGGAGCAAATTTTTGCTGTCTGTTCCTCAGAGGACTAATATGTAGACTATATAAAGAATTCAAAAATTAGAACTCAAAAAATAATCTGTTCTGTTAAAGACCACTACTGTTAATTTTACTAAAACTGACTTCTCATTGTAGGATCTGGTTTTGTAACTTAGAAAACTGCACTGATAATTTTTGATTTTTTTTCATTTCTACATTATAATTATTTATGTTAGTATTAATTTAGATTATATATGTTTTAAAATTGGGTCAAATATTCTCAAGGTAACTATAAGTGCTTGTGTGCATATCTAGGTTATTCATCAGTGAAGTTGTGTCCTGTGCGAACATACTAGTTAAGTGGTAATTACTGCATTTATATTCTATTCCTCAGAGAGCAAAATACTATAATCTTTCAGTACCTCAGTTTACTGCATACTCACACAGGGTTAATAATACCCAACTAACCCTCCTAAGATCACAGTGATGTGATGACTCATTAAATATATCAGAAGAAAGGTACACACCAGTGTGTTTATATGTGTAGCTTCTTATCACCTATGTTCTGGTTCATTTGGGTTCATCAATGTACTTGGTCAACTGCAGAATCCGCTACAGTGTGGAAGGTGTTTCGTAGACGTTTTGTGGCTTGTTCTAGGAGATTGCCCTCTACATTACAGCCAAATCCTTTCCTTGTTTGACTGTAGCCATCTGTTGAGCGTTTCTTAATAACCTGGAAAAAAGCTAGGTAACAGTTTGCTTTAGTGGGCTGAAGGGAAAGAGGGAGAATAGTGAAGGGATGAGGCAAAGTTCTAAGAAACTGAGATCAGACTAGGGTACACACCTTTTTCAAGTCCCACCCAAACATTCTACAGGCTTGGTTAATCCCAACTGTCCCTTCTATTCCTCAACAGCTGGGTGCACCCTGCTTGTGTATTAAGTTCTTTGCGCCTGTCTCTTCTTGTGTGTCCAAGAAGAACCTGTGGGTTCTTTGGGAATCTTAGCGCACCCAGATGAGTCTTCCTGGATACTAGATGTAGAGAGGCACACGAAACCCAGTGAGAAAAGCAGTGTATACAGGAACTCTAAACTATCTTCTGGTGTGCTAGGGAAATTCTGCGAGGGTTCAAGACCGTCCAAATATAGTTAACATATGTAGTTGTGGCCTTGGGTACCAGCCCCGAACTTGAAACCACCCAGCCCCGAACTAGGACACTTGTGGAGATCCACCTGGACACCCTTGACGCTCACCCTTGTTGTGGGTGGACTGTAAGCCTGCAAAGAGACTTACAGGTCTCAGGATAGAAGAGGAGGTAGAGGTTCGCCTGGCTTATTCCAGACTGCCCCTAAATTGCTCAAGCTCCTTTAAAAATGTTATTTTTCAATTTTTATTAGTACACGTTAGCAGTACATAATGATTACTTTATTACGGGGAGCTGGTGCTTGTCTTTTTTTTTTTTTTTTTTCGTCTCCTATTATTTGCCTCCCTCCCTGCTTCTTCCAAGTCTAGGTTCCTTTCCCATTTGCAAAGGGTCTAGCACCACTCCCCCTTCAGGCCAGCCGGCCCTGCCCGGCTCTGCTTTGCACTCCTTGCGTTTTTTTTTTTTTTTTTGTCCCCAACCCGCCCCTGCGCCCCTGAGCCGCCGCCCCTCCTTACTGATCTACAGTGGAGCGTCAGGATTCACCCTCCCCGCTTGCCACAGCAGTGGGATGTGCCCCTTTTCTCGACAACCTATCGGAGAGTACCAGCCGTTCAGGTTGACCAATAGAAGTCTCGGCCGTCTCGCTCCGCCTCGCGCGTGCGTAGGGTTAAATATTGTCTCCGCCGCTCCCCGGGTGGTCACAAGCCATGTGGCGCAGTGGTGGGCGGCGAGCGCTAGGCGCAGTGCAGCGGCTGAGCGGCGGGTGAGACACTCCCTACTCCCAGGGGGATACGGGGACGCTGGAAATAGGGAGGGGGCGGCAGGAAGCGGGAAGCAGACGCTAGGGTCTCTCCTGTCCTTGGGCCTGGGGTGACTGCCCCGTTCTCTGGAGACTCACACCGCCAATTCCGTATCTGGGCGCCTAGACTGTGTTTTGGAGTTTTGGCATCCTAAACCCTCTGGGGGGGGGTCCCAAACCCAGATACCCTAAACCCAGGCCGAGGACTCCTGCAGGGCCTACCGAGGGGTTCTTTCAGAGGCTCTTGTGGGTGGCAAAACCCTCCTCTTGAGAAATACCAGTTCCAGTTACCAGGGTTGAGGTGATACACTAGAGAAGATCTGTGGTCTCAAGGGGAGCCATGGACCAAGAACTTGGCCTGACCCACTTTCCCTTCTCTCACCTCAGGTGACCCCACAGTGGGTGGCCCTGTGTGTAGGTTGTCAGGGCTTTTTGTAGTGAAGGTGGTCATTGATGTGGATTGTAACATGTGTAATAAAAGTAACTGGAAGTTTATGGTTCTCATAGATTCGCTCCCATTTCGTTTGTGTCACAAGGGAGAGTTCTTTATAGAGATCTGAGGCTTCTACAGGCTATACTTTAAGTGGCTGTGTTCTTAATAAATTTTAGCCTGCAGGAATTGCCCTTTTTTTTTTTTTTGAAGATTCGGTTTATGGAAGCATGAAGATGATAAAAAGTGTTTCGTTTTCTTGCGAATCCACGAAACTTTCATCTTCTCCTTTAGCGCAGTTTAGCTGATGTTAGACCAAGTAAGTAAACAGGAGTGTCAAGTCACTTCCTCCTAGGCTCTTATAGTGTGTTCGAATTTGAGGATGGGAACTTTATTCTGTGTGTAACAGGTTACCGGAAAGCATGATGGGGCAAGTCCTTTTGCTGCCTGAGTTTTCACATTGTGCTCTTAATAATTTCTTAAAGTCCTCTAGCTCATGGTATGCTAAATGAATAAAGAAATGATGGTTGATTTTAGCAACCTAATGTTGGCAGTGACCTAGTTCAGTGTTTTCTTATTCTGGACCTATAACCTTTAAAGTAAATATTTCTGAGATACAGTGTTAATGTAGAAATCTCAAGAAACACAGAATGTAGTCTGAGAGAGTAAGTAAAATAAGCTGTGTCTGAGCAGAGTGAGGTGGCTCATATCTATAGTCTCAGGCTGAGGCAGGAGAATTGCAAGTTGCAGCCCCTTCTGGTCAGTTTAGTGACTTGGCAGAATCCTGTGTTAAAAAAAAAAACTTGTCTCACCTTTTCTAGGATTAAGATTATACTAACTGAATATAATCCATTGTGTCCTTTTAGATAATCATTCTCCTCACTTAAAATTATTAAGTTGTCTTTTCTGTATATTTTTACCATCTGTGCACATTTCTGCAACATAGTGTCACCAGTTTGAATAGTACCTGGAAAGAATAATGCCATGTTAATTAAAAAAAAAAAAAAAAAAACAACTGTGTGATTTTGTTGTTCCATATTACTTAACTGACATCCTTAAAAACTAAGTGTCTGTTCTCTGTTGATGGATACTGAGGTTGGTTGAGTTTGGGACTATTGAGATTAGTGCCAACATTCTTGTAGTTCTGTGCTGGGCGACAAGCACAAGCTTTCCTATATATATCTATTTTTCTAGATATATGGTAGTGAAGGACTTACTAATCTTTAACTTTTCTAAATACAGTTATGCTGAATTTTTTTTCCCCAAAATTATTCCAGTATGCACTCCTAGTAACAGTGTTGAGAATTCTTGGTTGGGCTGAGGATGTAGCTCACTGGCAGTGTACTTGCCTAGTATGAGAATTCCTGGCAATATTAGGCTTTTTAATTTTCAACAACTTGGTGAACATATAATAAAATTTTTTTGTAGTTTGAGTTTATTGCTTTACTGTGAATATCTGTGAGGATTCTGTGATGGGAAAAAAGCTGTTTTGACACAATTGTTTTTATACAGTGGAGGCACATTTGTACACACTCGTGCTATAGTTATTTGTGAATTATAGCAATAAAGAATATTTGACATTTAATTATTATGCAGGTTCATCTGTATTGAGATAAAAGTTTAAAATGGTAAGGACTTTATGTGAAATTAGTTCTCTGGAATGTCCAAGATTTTGGAAAATGCAAGATTTAATTTTTCTTTAGTTAATTATCTATCTCATATGATTGTACTTTCATTGTGTTGTAAATTGTTTACCAAACAGTTGTCCTGAAAAATCATCTAACTTTAATGACTTTTCTTAAACACAGCAGTGCTTGCCACAAAGTATGGAGATGGAGCAGCAGCAAAGCTTGTGAGAGAGCTCTACAGTATAAAGTGGGAGAAAAGATCCATGGATTCACCGTAGAACAGGTACGGGTTTGTCTGGTTTGCTCTTTGTAACTTGAGGTAGCTTCCACTGGCATATGAAGTCCTTTGGAGACTTTAGTTTTTCTTACCCCTGTGTCCCTGGGCCCTGCATAGTTCCTGACTCCTGGTAGGGCTCAGCTGAACAGCATCTGCTGATGAAATAATCCCTAGTCCTTAATTGTATTTCTAAAGCCTGATATCTTTTCCACTTTTGGATAGTGACACTCCAACAGGGTCTTGGAATCAACACTACTGTTTTTGTAGCCAGACCTGCTGTTTCACTCTAAGTGTGATCACAGAAGACTGAGTCCCTACATCTGTCAGTCAGGTTTTGTATCAAAGAATTTAAGTAGAAATTTTGTTCTCTGGGCCACTTTGGTCTCAGAATTTTATTTTGTTCTATTTTATTATTTATTTATTTTTTGTCTTTATTTTTATTTTTTTATTTTTAATTTTTGTCTTTTTGAGACAAGGTCTTGCTATGCAGTTCAGGCTGACCTTGAGCTCACTTTGTAGCCCAAGCTGGTCTTGAACTTGTAAGAATCCTCCTGCCTCAGCCTCTCCAGTGCTAGGATTACAGGTGTGTGCCATCACACTTGGCTGGGTTTCAGAATTGTAAACGAGATTGTGGACAAAAATTTATTTCGTGGTAAAAGAGATTTTACTTTTTTTTTCCTTAAATCTTTCACATTTTTTTTAAACTAAATGTAACAATTGAACAGTATGTGCTTCAAATACTTGGTTTTTGGCCTCATACTATGCCTAATGCTATAACAAATACAAGGACAAAAAGTGTATAATGTAGAAAGCTCCCATACGCAGGTGTAATACAAGGCGTGGCATGCAGAAATACCATGGGGTGGAGAGAAGGAGAGAGTACTGTTGCTGGTAGGAGAGGAAAGAGCTTGTGGTGAAGGCCATCCATCCCTAAGCAGGACATGAGTAGTGACGCAGGGCCTGCCAGGCAAGGTCCAGGAACAGTGAGTCATGAAGATGGGGTCAGAGTGCCTCGAAAGCCATGTAAAGAAGTTTGGATGTGTAGTACAAGTTGCTGCTAATAAGGACCTTATGAAGAATGGTAAATTCTTTTCATTCATTCATTCATTCATTCATCTATCCATCATTCATTTATTGGTGGTACTGGGATTTGAATCCAGGCCCTTCCTAGTGAATTACATCCTTAACCCTTTTTTATTTTTTATCATTTGAGACAGGGTCTCACTAAGTTGCCCTGCCTCCCAGAGTGCTCCTTTATTTTTTAAATTTTAAAAAACTTGTGGTAAGCCATGAGTCTTGCTTTGAGAAAGTAAGCTTTTAATAGGAAGACTTGTCATCACATCTACTGATTTTAAGTAAATCGATTATTTATGTAAAGCATGATAAACTTCTAAATACAAGTACTTTATCATCTCCAAAGTGTAGAGGTATCAGCAGACCACGTTCTATGTGCCTTCTGTGTGGCAGGA
Source organism: Dolichotis patagonum (assembly GCA_004027295.1). Taxonomy (NCBI): domain Eukaryota; kingdom Metazoa; phylum Chordata; class Mammalia; order Rodentia; family Caviidae; genus Dolichotis; species Dolichotis patagonum. Next base: position 59,411 of record PVJX010006735.1, read on the forward strand.
CCTTTGATTTGGGATCATGAGACTTGAGTTCTAATCATTGATATGCTAGTAACTTCCAGTGGAAAAATGAACAGGTTACTTTCATGGCCCATGGAAAAGGGATGATAAATGTTGTGATTGTAGCAGTGGTATGGTAGGTGATTGAAAGGAAGGCAGCCAGCTGACAGAGGTAGAAAACAGGACACTTTCTTTAGTATGAAGGACTATGGACATTTAATATGGGAAGCCTAAGTAGAATAATAAAAGATTGTCTCCTTTTCTGCTGCCTTCCTCAGGGAATGAAGATTCATTCATTCATTCTTATTAGGCTGTTTAAACCCTTCTTGGCCTTCCTAGTATTATGAAGGACCTTGCTATGTTTGTGGTGATCCTTCTGCTAGGAACAAGTAGCTGGTACTCAGCTTACCATTGAGAACCCATCTTCAACTAGATAAAGCAAAGTTGATTTCTAGGAGCATCCTTCTCCTGCAGAGGAGGGTCCATTTCTGCATTTATATTATACAATTTTTCTGAAAATTGAATGAGATAGCATGGATAAAAGCCAGAGACATAGCAGATGAGCAAAGGGTAAGCCATTAGTATTTATTTATTTATTTATTTATTTATTTACTGTCTTTTTGAGATAGGGTCTCGCTATGTAGTTCAGGCTGGCCTTGAGTTTACTCTGTTGCCCAGGCTGGTCTCGAATTTACAATTATCCTCCTGCTTCAGCCTCCTGAGTGCTGGGATTACAGGTGTATGTCACCATACCAGGCTAAGCTATTTAAGTGTGACATACTATAATAAAAAGGACATGGACAGCAGGAGAGTTCTGGCCTTGTTTTATTTCATCATTCTGAACTTTTTAAATTTTTTTTTTGTCTTGCCTTTTTGAGACAGGGTCTTACTATACAGTTCAGACTGGCCTTGAGCTCATTTTATAATCCAGGTTGGTCTCAAACTTGCAATGATCTTCCTGCTTCAGTCTCCAGAGTGCTGGGATTACAGCCTTGCGCCACCACACCTGGCTTATTTTTTGTTTTTTTGAGACAGGATCTCACTTTGTAGTTCAGGCTGGCCTTGAACGTACTATGTAGCCCAGGCTGGCCTCACATTCACAACAATCCTTTTGCCTCAGCCTCCTGAGTGTGGAATTACAGGTATGTGCCCCCATGCCCAGCTGTACTTTGTTTTTTTTAAATCTGTAAATAAGGATGAAAAAAAGTCCCTCCCATATTTTATTTAATGTATTTAGAAAATAGCTAGCAAGTAGTAATACAAAAAAAGGCATATCATTCCATTAGCCTTTTTTATTTTATTTTTTTTCCCAAATCCGTTTTATTTAAGGT
>PVJX010006735.1:60838-75468 GCA_004027295.1 Dolichotis patagonum
AAAAAAAAAAAAAAAAAAAAAAAAAAAAAAAAAAAAAAAAAAAAAAAAAAAAAAAAAAAAAAAAAAAAAAAAAAAAAAAAAAAAAAAAAAAAAAAAAAAAAAAAAAAAAAAAAAAAAAAAAAAAAAAAAAAAAAAAAAAAAAGAAAGAAAGAAAAAAGAAAAGAAAGAAAGAAAAAAGAAAAGAAAAGAAAAGGAAAGAAAAGAAACAAACAAAAACCACAACAAACTTTCAAAACATATCAGTCAGGGGCAGCAATGGTACATACGTTGTGCAGTGTCATCTCCAAATCATTCACCCCAGAGCACAAGACTTCTGCATTCAATTGTCTGAACAATACCAGTACAAATCTTCCTCTTCAGTGAGCTGTGAGAAATCACTAGTATAACTATCTTAACTATTATCTTTTACGTATGTTTTTCTTTTAGCTTCTCACACTAATGAAACAATACGATGTTTGCACATGTGTGTCTTACCTCACTAAGGAGTAAGTTCTCAAAATTCGTCCACTTACCTGTAAACGTCTCTAGTTTATCTTTCTTTATGGCAGCATCAGCCTTTTAAAAATTCTTAATATCGTCACTTGTAAGGTCAGGAATATGGACAAGATGCTTGATCCCTTCCAGTTCTGAAATGCTGGCTTCCTGGTGTCATTTAACTTAAGGCAGAAAAGTCAGTTGTATCAGTGTATTGAAGGTAATAATTCCACCTAAGTTTAGCTGCTTTTTTCCTCTTCCCTCAGGTAACATCTGTCCCGGAACTGTTACTAACCGCAGTGAAGCTGGGCCATGACAACACAGGAGCCAGATACTTACACCTGGCAAGGGAAGACCCAAATAATTTGTTCAGGTATGTGGTGCAGAGTGAAAACAGATTCTTGGGTGTTTCTGTTTAAAACATCTACATTTGATAGTCTGAAATAATATCTCAACGTTTTATTTTTATTGACAGAGTATCCTGAAAAGGTAAAAGAGTACATGAATCCATATCCTCACCTAAATACATTACAGTTTTATAGTTTGAATCCATGATTTCATACATTATAGTTAGAAAACATTTTGTTTAAAGATTGTGATGCTAAGATGATCATTATGGTAATTTTTAATCCCAGGTAATCACATATTTAGAAATTCTGTTGAACAGTATTCAGGGTAACTTTTCCCACTGAACTTATTCCTTTTTCTTTGCCTTAGTGTACAGTTCCGCACTACTCCAATGGATAGTACTGGAGTTCCACATATTCTTGAGCATACGGTCCTTTGTGGTTCTCAGAAATACCCATGTAGAGATCCTTTCTTCAAAATGTTAAATAGGTCACTATCCACTTTTATGAATGCCTTTACAGGTAAGACTTGCATCCTAAACTGTAATCACTGTTGGGTTTTCCAGACATAAACATTGGATTCAGTTATTTTCTAAGAAAAAAGAGGGTAGTTGGCAATTAATCAATGTACTGGAATAAATCACCAACCTCTGTTATGGTTGAAAGATGTTGGAAATTTAATTCTTCAAGGCAGGCCACATTGTGTTCAGATTATAAAAACGAGTTTCAGAAAAAAGGTACGTGAGTTCTTTCTGTAAATGTCCAGATCACTTTGTTTTGGAGAATATTGTTGCCACATTACGTGCCTGTAGCAGTATCGTTAGTGCCAGTGGTGTCTGGCTTGACCTTCAGTACCTCTGAGAATGGTGCATGGGCTAATGAACACATTCTATGAAGGAATGAAGTTAGGGATAGTCTAAATCAGAGTTCATACAGAATGAGATTATCTTTCCAAGTGTGTGAAAATCTCTCTAAAGGACTGTATTAGAATTCACCGACAAAGTAGTGTTAGTGCTTGTTAAGGGAAGACTTCGGGTTGTGTCGGGCTGAAGCTTGGAGATAAGTGTGGACCCAGAGCTTGGGATTGTGCTTTTTGTTTGACACAAGGCTAAAACTGTATGGGGAAGTGAGCCTTGAAAGTGCATTTTTGTAAGAATCTCTTGTATTTTAAAAATCTTCCTTTTCCTTTGTACCCAGCTAGTGATTATACTCTGTATCCATTTTCCACACAAAATGCCAAAGATTTTCAGAATCTGCTCTCAGTGTATTTGGATGCAACCTTTTTTCCATGCTTGCGGGAACTAGATTTCTGGTATGTAATGACTGATTGATTTCGACCTTAGTATTAGAATCACTGTCATCTTTTGTGAATTTATTTATTTATCATTATTTAGGCAGGAAGGATGGCGACTAGAACATGTGAATCCGAGTGACCCCCAGACACCCTTGATCTTTAAAGGAGTAGTCTTTAATGAGATGAAGGGAGCATTTGTAAGTATTTTTTCCTTTCTTCTATTAAAATTATCTGTGTAAAATTTTGAAATACTGATAGAAGATAGTTGGCATGTAATTACTCCACTGAATAGCATTCTCCTCTTATATAATTTTTCCATTAATGGGAGTCAGTGTTGTGAGCAGAGACCCTCAGCGACAGACGGCTCATGTTTTATCATGTGTCCTTGTGGCTTTGAAGATGTGTGCTGGTCTGTCCTAGACTGTATGCGGTACTGGGGTAGCTCCTGTACATCACGCAGTGCTCTGATTTCTGTGACCTCTTTTATGTGGCAAACTTTTATAGTCCATTTAGGTACCATTTCTTCCCAAGAGAACTTTTTGAGACTCAAAGACACATGGCTGCTGGGCATGCAGAATCCTAACACATCTTTATTTCACCAGGCCTTTCTATTTGACTGTAGCTGTGGAGTTGTTCACTTAGTGCATATTGAAAAAATTTTTCTTCTCTTAGGAAAGAACAAATCCTTTTGTCCCATTTACAAATCATGGGTTATTTATTTGTATCTTCACAGTCCAATATATAATTATTAAAAGCAAACCTCAAGCCTGGTTGTTTGTTTCTGATCTCAGTGAATTATAATGTATCATGTAGATGCATTATAATAATAATTACAATAATTAAATCTTGAGTAGCAAGAGGAAAAGCATTGTAAAAGTTGGATTCTGTTCCTTTGTCTCAGGAGATAATAGTTACAAAGAGAAAAATTGACCTCAGATTAGAGGATTAGAGGGTAAGGAGAGCCAGTGATGTATGAAAGGATAGTACAGGATATTGAATGCTACTTTAAATAATACCTGCACTGGTGTCCTTGATTGCCATTAGAACAGTTTTATTTACTGGTGTTAGAGGTAGATAGCCCAGAAAATGATTAATCTATTATATTGTAGTATACTATGTATCTTAGTTACTTTTCCTGTTGCTGAGACAAAATACCCACTGTCCAAAGTTAAAGGAGGAAAGGTTATTTTTGTAGTGGTATTTTTGTGGTGGTTTCAGTGCATATTCAGCAGAGTGGCACCGCACAGGAGCATCAGAGGTGAAACAATCCAAGCAAGGCAAACAGAAGGTGCAGAGCAGCAAAGCAGCAGGCAGAATAAATAGCAGTAACAGCAGCTGCCCTTTTATTCCTTCCAGGCTACCTACCTTTTGAGTGGTGCCACCTACACTCAGGGTGGGACGTCCTTAATCCCAGCATCACTCACCCTAGATCCAGCCATCTGTAAAGCCTCACCTATGACCACATTAGGCTGTGGGGGACATCTAGATATAAGCCATAGCACCATGTTTCATAGTCACATGTTGTGTCATGATGGTGTTTTACATACATTTTCTTTCTTTCTTTCTTTTTTAAATTTCAAGACAGACAATGAGAGAATATTCTCACAGAACCTTCAGAACAAACTTCTTCCTGACCATACTTACTCAGTGATATCCGGAGGTGACCCACTGTGCATCCCAGAGCTCACATGGGAACAGCTTAAACAGTTTCATGCTACTCATTATCACCCAAGTAATGCTAGGTAATATTTGCTTTTAAAGTTTAATGGTGAGTTAAGAATTGACTTAGTTGTGTTCTTATACTAAATGACATGGCTTATCTAACATTTTGCAAATAACTGTTTGCTCCAGAAATGTAGAAATTGTGAAAAGATTTTTTGCTTAAGTTTGCCTATTTACTTTACTGGGATGCTGATTTGAGGGAAAAGGCAGGGGACTCTGTTTTCCAGTTTTAGTGGGAGAGGTGATGGCATTAGCTATCTCCAATGATGACAAAAGAGGCTTCTTTCGTATCTCTCCTTTTTCTTGTCTTTCTGCCATCTTTTGGTTTTGGTTGTTTGTTGTTTGTTGGTTTTTGGTTTGCTGTTTAGTACTGCTGTGACCTCATGGAAATATTTTTATATATGTATATATTTGAGGTTGTATGATCAAATGGAATCCATTTACTGTTTGGATTCTCAAAGTGTTCCAGCTGTGGCCCATGGAAGTTCCTCTCTGACAGTTTCATCGTCTTTGTTGAGTAGTTTGGTTTCTACCCCTTCCTTCTACCCCCAGCTCCACAAATACCCAGGCTCTTACTGCTGTGGATCTTCAGCTAATCTCCCACTGAGCTCTGTGATTAAGTAGGATGGGCATTGAGAGACCAGTGTCTAAATGCCAGGGATACTCATTGCTACTGGATGACTCAAACCCTTGAGTGTAAAATTTGTTCCTAAATGCCTTGAGTATAAACATTTTTAAAAGATCTTTAATATGTTACCTCAAGTCTTAACCTTAGTGCAGATAACTTTATACTGCAGAAAAAAGATCGTCTGCTTTTTTTTTTTTTTTTTGATACTGGGGATCGAATTCATTACCTCGTACTTGTCGGGCAGGTGCCTGTGCCACTGAGCTAAATTGCCAGCCCTCAAGTCTGTTTTGTAAGCTTTTCCTCTGGTTAAGTAACTCTTAAAAACATACATAATTTGACATTTGTAACCTAAAATCAAATCTTAGGACATTCTTTTGTTTGTCAATTTTAGATTGATTACTGTATTACTATAGCATGGATATTATTTAACAAGTAGATTAATTTTTATAGTACTTATATAGCAGACTTAAAATAAGACAAAAAATTCATTTTTGTTGGATTTGCATTTAAGTAAGTCATCTTGTGTGATTTGTATTTTGTTAGAACCTCTCATCTCATCAGATGGCAAAAATCTTCCTTTTGGTGTTTGTTGTTAAACTAAATGAAAACAAAATATATAAACTTCTCTTCAGTATGGAGGGAATTGGCTGTATACTGTAAATCATTCATGTCATGCACAAAGCCATCACTGTGATTTTCTAATCATTTATATTAAAATAGACTAACATTCTCTCAAAATTTTAGGTTCTTCACTTATGGGAATTTTGAATTAGAACAGCACCTGAAGCAAATACATGAAGAAGCCCTGAGTAAATTTCAGAAAATTGAACCAAATACCATGGTGCCAGCCCAGCAGCTCTGGCATGAGCCTGTAAGTGTCCCATCTAGTTTTTAACCTGTCTATTAAATACACTGAAATGAGGACTTGAACTGTGCACTAACAGGATTCTAAAATGTTGTGGGCTGTAGAGTGTATGCAGGAGCGTTTCAAGACTGAAGAACAGTTATTTGTTTCTAAAGAAGGTTAACTTAGTGAAAGCATATCTCGGATCATTTTCTATGTCTGGATACCCAATGGCAATGTAAAGCCATTCAGACTCTGTCTACTTTAAGCATCCTGTCACTTTACAGAGGGAATTCCATATAACTTGTGGCCCGGATTCATTGACTGCAGATGCCTCTAAACAGACAACTGTCAGTGTTAGCTTCCTCTTACCAAAGTAAGTATGCTTTATTAATGTTCACACATGCCAAAGAACAGCAGGAAAATGTTAGAAAGTTAGGAGAATTTGACAGTTGAGTATAAATTAATACAAGTTAAGACTATGGGATCAAGCTGGGTTTAAGAATAGAGAACAAAATGTCCACAGTTTTAATAACCATATGAAATGGTTATGAGGGAGTCCAGAAGAAGAGTCCTTTGCATTTTTATATTTTAAAAGCCCTATTTCTCTAGAGAAAAGATTGCCCTAGAACAGCAATTGTTAACATTTTGGTGGTCAGAAGTTCCTTTAAGTGTAATGTAAATACTACGATCAGGCTCAGATAAATATACTATTCAGGAAACTGAAATTCTAGACTTGATAGTTGGAACTTAGGGGTGAAGAGAAGGTATGTTGGTTCTCCCCACCCTACCTGGGCTCTGGCTGCCACTTGGGAGCTGTGTGCCTTGGACGTGTCACTTGCCTCATCTTTTGTTTTTTGTCTACTCTATGTGTTGATAATGATATTTAACTATAACTGAAACATATGGGAAAGAACTTGGCACACTTTCATAGAATGAATATTTGAAGAGACTATAATATATGGTGAGACTACAATATATGGTTTGCATTAAAAAAACCCTACTCTGGTGCTTGCTTTGACAGCACATATACTAAAACAGGAATGATACAGAGGAGATTAGCATGGCCCCTATGTAAGGACATGCAAATTCATGAAAAAATCCCCAATATGTTAAAAAGTGTTCTCTTTTATCCATGTTATTACAAAAATGCAAGAATTGCTGGTGGAACTTCAGCTTGTTTGGAAGTAAAAGTTTTTCTTTAGCAGTGATTTTAGATGATATAAAAAACAGAACAACTGATGATTCTGATTCTCCCTTTTGTCCTCATTTTTTCCCAATGAAGCATCACTGACACATTTGAAGCCTTCACATTAAATCTTCTGTCTTCACTCTTGATTAGTGGGCCCAATTCCCCCTTTTATAAAGCCTTAATTGAATCTGGACTTGGCACAGACTTTTCTCCTGATGTTGGGTAAGTTTTTTTAGATCCATAGTTATCAGTGGGGCAGTTTTGCTCTCTCGTCTTGGGACACTTGTTAATTTTGGGGACTGTTTTGGTGGTTATAAATATAGGGGGTGCTGTTGGGATCTAGTAAGTAGAGGCCACTGGTTGTACCAACAGTACTCAGGATAGCTCACCCTCCACTGGGAGCACTGAATTAAGTTATGGTTCCAGGGACCTTTGGTAGAAAAAAACCCAAAATAACTTTCCCAAGTTTTTGGAATGTCATACTCTCACTGTTTAGAAGTTCACATCATGAAGTATTCTTTGAAATCTTAAAGCTTTTATAAAACTCAGCAGTTCTCGATTTCTGGATTTGTTTTGCTGTAAGAAACTGTGTATTAATATTTAGAAGTATTTAAAAGTACATGAATGTACTTTTTCTTTATTACATCTGAGAAGTAATAAAGTTTGGAGTTTAAAGTTCTTAAGTAGTTCTGATCTTTTTTTAAAATTAAGTTTATTGGTAATTTCAGGTATACTAATGATCATATTCATCATAAGAAATTTGTGCCTGTACCTGATATAACTTGTTTCTTTTTTTTCCCATTCTCCTACCTGTCCTTCAGAGTTATCGCAGATGAATGGTAAATGTGCATGGATTCTAATGCATTATCTGTTTTGTTTTCTAGATATAATGGTAATACCCGTGAGGCCTACTTCAGTGTTGGCCTCCAAGGGATTGCTGAGAAAGATGTTCAGACGGTCAGAGACCTTGTAGACAGAACGATTGATGAAGTAGTTGAGTAAGTGTGGCTCCTTTGTAATGCTTTGCTTTCATCCTTCATCGATAAGTCCTTTGTGGGGAGAAGACTCAGCAAACTTTGTGTAGTTTGCTCTGTATGTAGTGGAACAGATACTAGTTCATATTTAGTTGTTTAAATATTGTCCGTGCTATCTTGTGTTTCTAAAATGTTTTATTTCTTTTCGCCATCTCAGTTATAAATTATATTCTTTAGGAAAGGATTTGAAAATGAACAAATTGAAGCTTTACTTCATAAAATTGAAATACAAATGAAGCATCAGACTACCAACTTTGGACTTGCCCTGACATCAGTATGTGTCTTCTTAACCTCCTTGGTTTTGAATTTGCTTTTACTTTTGCAATGAATTTGTCTTAGCAGCACTGAAAATATAGATTGGTAGTGGTGGTGCTTTTCATTTGAGCCATGGAAGTTACACTATTTTGGATGAGATATAAATTTACTTTTATAATATATTTTTGTCTTTTGATTTTTTGATATCTCTCTTTTTTTTTTTTTTTGGTACTGGGGATCAAACTCGTGACCATGCGCTTTGCAAGGCAGGCGCTTATGCTGCTGAGCTAAATCCCCAGCCCAATTTTTTGATATCTTATATTTTTATGTGAAGTAGGTTTATACATAATAAATAGATAGAGATTTATCATAACTAGTAATATCTGTTGGTAATTACATGTTCTAGAAACAATTTAAACTTGTGCTCTTTTTTTTTTGGTTGTGGGGAGCGAATCATGATCTCACACTTGCCACGCAGGCGCTTATACTGCTGAGCAAAATCCCCGGCCCTAAACTTGTGCTCTTTATTGGAACAAAGTAGGATTACAATGAATCTTTTCTTCCAACCAAATAATGACTTAATTTTTAATACACAGTCGTTTATAGTGTTTTAAAATATAGAATCTGAGATATTTGGATTTTTTTTAAGGGATCTGGCTATTGTAGTTCAGGCTGGCCTTGACCTGACTGTAGCCAAGGCTAGCCTTAAACTTACAATGATCCACCTCCCTCAGCCTCATGAGTGCTGGGACAATAGGTATGTGCCATTATACCCGGCAGAATCTATACTTTTAATAAAATATCATGCCTCTGATAGTTATTGGAATAATATAGTGTTTAGGGGGTAGCACAGTATTTTGTGATGTAAGATGCATTAAGGTTTAAAGTTCTTGTTTCTAGTACATAGCTTCTTGCTGGAATCATGACGGGGACCCTGTGGAGCTCTTGCAGATGGGAAGTCAGTTAACTAAATTCAGGCAGCGTCTTAAGGAAAATCCAGAGTTTTTACAAGAAAAAGTGAAACAGTACTTTAAGGTAAGAAAATTTTGGAGCATTTATATCTTACCTTTGAAGTTGGATTTTGAAGTATTAAAAGTAGTTAGGAACTTTATGTAAATCAATTTCAATTAAATAAATGGATGAAGTAATTTTTTAAAAAAATGTGGGTTTTTTGCATATTATTGAGGCTATACCCATGGCCTTTACACTAAGCTATATCCTCAGCTCTTTTTAAATTTTTTTATTTTGAGACAGTCTTACTAAGTTGCCCAGTCTACACTCAAGTTTGTGACATTCCTGCTTCATCTTGCCTCAGCATTCCAGAATGTTTGTGCCATGGCACCTGGAGCTTAAATTCCTTCCTTTTTTTTTTTTTTTTTTTTTTGAGACAAGTTATTTCTGTATTGCCCAGGCTGGCCTCAAACTCAAGGCAGTGCTCCTGCTTCAGCTTCCCAAGTATTGGAATTACAGGCATGCTGTATTCAGTTTAAATTTCTAACTAAAAATTTAAATGGTTACATTAATGACTTCTGTTTTTCACAGTGTGATATAAGCTGGTAATTGGTTTTTTATGGATATATGCATGCCTTTTTTTATATGATTGAATTCTTTTGATTCTTGTTCACTTGTTTCCTTAGCTGTCCAGGCATTGTGCTTGGATGCAATACTTCCTGTTATATAGTCATTAAAAAGGTAGAATTCTTTTAAAGGTATTATTGGCAAATCACACTACCTGTTTTAAAAATGTGCCATTATTTTGTACATGAAACATGATTTAATGATTTAACCTACAGTTTCTCTTTCTAGTAAGTTTTTGTTGTGCTCTAATTCTCGTACCTTTCTGTAGTGTCACAAGTGAGCATTTTGTGCATGTGTTTGTTTAGCTGTTGAAATAAATAAGAGAAGTAAGTTAAATCATCAAACATTTATTCATACATTAGATCAACATCTATTTTGTTCTAAAAATTTACAAAAGATTAAATAAAAATTTTAGTTTTAGCCTTTTGGAAGTTGATAATATGACAGATACTTAATTTAGAATTCTGTTATCTTTTAATTTATTACAATTAAAGATTTATATTAAAGGGTATTTCAAGATGTAAAGAAATGTTGACTATTGATAAATTTATGGTAAGACATAATGACTAAATAATTGTAATTCTTTTTTATTTTAAGAGTAGAATATATTTATTGAGAAAAAGAAAGCTTCTGTATAAAGAGAGACAGAAGGGGGTCCGGATCAGGTTGCCCTGTAATTCTAATAATAGTAAAGCAGCATATATGAATTATATATACTTAGTATGTAGCAGGTATGATTGTAAAGATTTTACATGGCTTCATGTTTTATACTTTAATCTGAAAAAGAGCCCTTGAGGTAAGTTTATTGTTGTGTTAAAAGTGCATAAATGGAATTACAGCACCAAGAACAATCTCTAGCAGCTGATTTTGTATGTAGCCTTAATAAAACTTACTTTTTTTGGTTGCTGTGTTATTGCAGAATAATCAGCATAAGCTGACTTTATCAATGAAGCCAGATGACAAATATTACGAGAAACAGTCTCAAATGGAGACAGAAAAACTAGACCGGAAGATCAATTCTCTCTCCCAGGAAGATAAGCAACAGATCTATGAAAAAGGTCAGAAATTTAATTTAACTCATAATAATTCCCTACTGCTTATCCAGACCTAGTTAACTTTTTAGCTGATTAATAGTCGAAGGCAAGTCTTAGTTCAGACAACTAATATTACTGGGTATGTACTGAATTCATTTTTGTTGCAATGGGTTCAACTATGAGATTTGACCCTATTAGAAAAATCATATTGTAGTTCATCTGGAAAGGCAGGAATAACTAAAAAGAAGTAACTTTATGAAATTTAATCTTACAGATTTTATAAATACTTTCATTTTCCAGATTTTATAAATAGTTTCCATATATTCACTATAATATGGCAAGAAATTATGCTATATAGCAGTATATAGTTAATTGCTAGACAGACAATATATGCAGCTTTAGTTATATTTTGAGAGATACAAGTTCCAGTGAGGAGGTAAAGGACTTGACCTAGCCATGTCACATAGCAGGATGTGTGCAGACTGTGCCTAGTAAAGACAGAAGAGGGGAGCGGGTAGGTGGGAATAGAGGAAAGTGTAGGGGTCTGATACAGGAAAGAGAGGCCAAGGGGAGACAGCTTGAGGGGGCACTGGACTGGAAGACTTGTGAGTATATATGTACCTCATTTACTAAGTCACAAGAATTAGGAAGTTAGTGAGTAACGTAAGGGTAGTATCAGGATAATTTTAAGGAAGCAAACATTAGAATAAACAGTTGAGAGGCAATTAGATACCTACGTATCATATGATATGCTATGGTTCCTACACATGAAGCTAAAATAGTTGTAATGGGAATAAAGAGAAAGTCAGATTTAGGAGACTTTGTAGATGCTGGTAGATTTAACCAGCGTTAGGAAAGGGATGTGGTAAAAAGAAGGGAGAAATTTAAATTTTTAACTAAAGACAATCTGACGTCTGCAAGAAAACATTAACTATATATTTAATAACTTATTTGCAAATGTAGCAAGAATATATTAAACATTTTAAGCAATTCAGTGAGATTGTGCAGCCTAGTTAAAAAATGCACGAAAGATTTTGACAGAAATATTAAAAAAGATATACTTATGAAAATTAAACACATACATTGTTATCATATGAGAAGTAATCTCCTTATTTTCTTAGGAAAAGCCAATACTTACTAGAAAAGTGCAAATTAACACCTACTTCAATAACTTAAATAAAAAATACTGAAAATACAAGATGCAATCAATTATGTAAAGCAATAAGAACTCTCCTGTGTAGCTGATGGAAAAAGAGAATGGTACTGCCACTCAGAAAAGCAGTTTTATGATTTCTTACTGTGCTAAACATGTACTCAACATAAAGTCCAGCTGTCCTACACTGAGTGTGACCCATAAGAAATCAAAACACATGTCCACACAAAACTTGAAACCACCCAGAGTTCCACAGACATGTATTTCTTTTTTTTTAAATTTTATTTAAAGAGAAGAAACAAAAAAGAAAACAACCAACCAAAACAGAAAAAGGGTAGCAACAATACAGAATTCCAAAGGCAAAAAATAAAAGAACCAAAATAACAACAAAACAAAAACAAAAACACTTAAGAAATTGCCACTTGATAGGTTACATACTGTCATCATTGGAAATAGTTGTTCAAGTTACACAATTAAAGCACACAAAATAGACATTCAAACAGTGAGACTATTAACAGTTCTGCTCAACAATCTAACAAAATAGTAATGTAGTAATCTAACAAAAATAGTAATGTAGTAATCTGTCTTACACACTTAAACATACATTCAGTTATATCCTTTAGAGCACTTTCTTTTCTCTCTCTCTCTCTCTCTCTCTATATATATATATATAAATATATATATATATATTTTTTTTTAAATTTTATTTTAAGGGGAGTAAAATTAAACACAACAAAACAGAACGGGACTTAAGAAAGCATAAATTTCAAAGCTATACAACCAGGGATCTTCACTATCTGTCATATTATCTCTTGTTTTCTTCCAAATGGTTGTCCATATCTTTGCGTATGGGGAGCTCATACTAAATACCATAGCCAATTTTTTTACAAGATGTGTAGTTAACTGGCTCCCACTTGCTAAGGGAGGGGTGTAAATGGGACAGGACAACATGAGATGTCTGATTCTCAGCCTGCCCACCGGCAGGATTACAGCCGCCCCCAGAGAGGGGAAGAGTTCCTTGTTTTCCCGGCACCCTGAGTCAACTGCATGGTGCAGGTCCCAACGTGCCAGGGTCTCTCTCCTTCAGGCTGCCGAAAGTCGGCCACACTCTCAGCCGCCTGCCAGAGAGGGAAGAAGCTCCTTGTTCTCCCCGCACCCTGAGTCAACCGCACGGTGCAGGTCCTGATGTGCCAGGGTCTCTCTCCTTCAGGCCGCCTGAAAGTCTGCCACACTCTCAGGCATCCCCCAGAGAGGGGTAGAGCTCCTTGTTCTCCCGGCACCCCGAGTCAACCGCACGGTGCAGGTCCCGAGGTGCCAGGGTCTCTCCCCTTCAGGCCCCCCAAAGTCTGCCATACTCACCTGCTATTTCTTTCTGATGAACTGACCATTACGTTTCCAAAGTTCTGAAATGGCCATCAGACCACAGAAAGAATTCTCTTTAGGATCCTGTTTGAAACCAGCAACTACAGCAATCTGCTGGCCTTGCTTCAGGGCCATACAAACATGTATTTCTAATCTCCCCAATATTACTTAACCGTAAAAGAGAACAAAATAATGGTATGCTCAACACTGATAAATTTCAAAAGCGTTATGCAAAATGAAATAAGCCAGGCACAAAAGAATATATTTTATTCGAAACCCAAGAAATGACAGTAGTTGCTAGAGGCCAGGAGTAGTGGGTGGGTTCTCTGCAGAAGGACATGAGGGAACTTTCTGGGGTGGTTTCCTACTCTGCTGTGAGAGCATGTGGTCACCTAGCAGTCCACTAGGTGGACTGAGAATCGGCAGCTCAGTAAGCATCTGATGTAGTATGTGTCTTTCTACAAGTGTCGCTGTACCCAAAATAAAGTAAGTGCTGAACCTGTCTTCAGCTGCCTGCTCTTCAGGACCATGCTGTGGAACAGCAGTCATCATAAGCAGTGGTTCTGCCCGCTGTAGCACTGAATTCTGCTCTTCCTTTTAAGGTCAGCCCAGCAGAAAGCAGGAGTATTCACAATTGTGACTGGAGGTTAAAGCAACCTCTGGGCACAGCTCTTCCTTGTGAACTAATGAATTTATGCGTTTGTGTGATGGAACTTTAAACCAAGAAGTCTTTATACAAGCATCATTTAGGTTTTTCCTGGAAAACACACACACACACACACACACACACACACACACACACACACACACATATCCTGTGCTTTTAAATTGTCTCCTTTAATAGACTGTGTGGTTTTAGGGGGTAATTCCCTAAGGGAGGACCTTCTTCCCTCTGACTAGATGAATGGATTAGCCAGGCTAGGAAGTATTTTTAAAAACCTTGCTGTAATTTGTGAAATTTATGTGGTGACACAGTGTTTTGTTAAAATAAATGAAAATGAAATAACACAAGTACAAAAGTCATTAAATTTCAGTCCAGTGGAGAAGAGACAAGATGGCGGACTGGTAGGTAGCAGGAGAGAGACCCTCTCTGAGAGAGACAGCTCAAATGCCAGAATAAAACATAAATTTTGGAGAGACCAGAGAGAGATAGACTCTCACAACACAGAAAGAAACTAAAGCGCAAAAACCCACTCGAATAAGAGGTCCTGGGGCTACTATTAGTGAAGATAAGATCGGCGAGCACGGCACCCGCCTCGAGAAGCCTGAATTCCGCCCGACCTGAACAAGCGATCCACACCAAAGCAACTGGCTTGAGCCACCGGAGCCCAGAGCTGAACAGCCCCGCGTGCAGCTCGCCGGGACCGGCACTGCACACGACCCATCCAGAGGCACCGTGAATTCCCACCTCAGCCACGCTGAAGTTGGAGGTCGGGCAGTCCAGCAGTTCTTGGGGACACGGTGAGTGATGAGAATAAGACCCTCCCACGGGAAAGGGGAAACCGACTGGACGACATGTTGGATTTGGGCAGGACAGCCCTAACTCCATAAGGAAGTGGCTTCAGCTGGTTATTCCCCTCGCCGAGTGGATTGGTGGAATCTGCTTGAACTAGGCCACGCCCCTGGCGGGGACCCAGTTACTTCCCTGAGATCAGTGCACACTGATGCAGTGAAGGCCTGCAAAGGTTGACTGGCCCAGAAGGGAGGAGCTAG